>JAWNNX010000704.1:0-270000 GCA_035044505.1 Zaprionus lineosus | reverse complement strand
TTTGAAAATTTTGTTGCCTACATTTCGGCGTCATTCGAAACATCACCACACGGACTGTCAAAGTTTGTGGCGCCACTACCCGCCCTTTTTTGGGGCCAAATATACAGATATACACATTGTGCCGGCCCCCACTTAAGCACGAACACAATATGTGTCAACTTTTAGCTTTCAACTTTTGACTAATACAAATTATGTGATTTGACTTATTTCATTATTTGCCCGCGTACTTAAGTGTTTATTTTGCCCGCAACTAAGAGACGCCACAAAATTTTAATAGTCTCGACGCACAAGCCACTTTGGAACATCCCAAAGACACTCATGGGCATCACTTACCCCACTTTTCAACTAGCGGCAAACACTCCTAACCAAATCGCAGTCAGCGTCATGTTGAACAAAAACATTAAAAAAAATATATATATATATATTTATTTATAAAGAAGAAAATAGAAAATAAAAAAAAAAAATTTAAGCAAAACAAAAAAAAAAAAAAAAAACAAAGATGAAGCAAGAAACATTGAAAACTTTTCTATTTGCCATGAACGAATTTCGCAGCACAAGTAAACAACAACAATTGTGGGAACAACTGACTGCCAAAGTTGTCAAAAACAAAAAAAAAATATTTATATGTATTGCTTATGTGTGTGTATAGAGATAAATATGTGTGTGTATTGGACAATAAGCGCTGAAAATTGAGAAACTCGCCGAAGGCTAAATAAATACTCTAGGATTTGTGACAAACAAAAAAAAAAGCTGTAAAGCAAAAAAAATAAAAAAAAAGTAAAAAAAAAATATAATAAAAATAAAAAAAAACATATTAATATATATAAAAAATAAATAAAAAAAATTCCAAAAATGTGAATAAAAGAAAAGAATAGAAAAAAAATACAGTAAAAATCTTTAAGCCGTTTTTGGATTGGTTCTTAGTCACGTGGGTGGATGAAGAGACAGCGAGAATTTATAGATGTCCAGACGACGTGTCCTTTATCCTGCCCATCCTGTGGGGGAGGCAGCCACGCACAGGGACTGTCAACATGCACCTACGTTTATTTTTTTTACGTCCGAGCTGCTATTTTCATAGTCGGGCATTGCTCGTCACACGGTGCGTATGATTGACATAATCGCAGGTTCTTCCTTTGAGCCCACGCCACATGCAATTAGTGGATCGCATTCAATGCGAGGACACTCATATGGCAGGACTTACATGCTCGGACATTGATTAATTGTCAGCCACAGTTGTTTACACTGGGCCCCCAAGTGTTGGGGCACTTTTTGGGCTAATTGCTTAAACAATCAAATTTATGTGACATTAGCCATAAGCAGATTACAAAGCGAAATCACATTTAGATGTTTCATCAAAACCGCTAAAAGGATCCGATAACAAAAATGTTCATTACCCAAATGTTGCACAAGTGTCAATTCGGTAACAAAAACAACAAAAAGTCGAGTCGAGATTTATAAATTTGTAACGTAACAATTTATTGAGTCCAAATCCAAATCCAAATCCAAATCTCTGGAATCATCAAAATGTATTGATCAAATAAAGATGAACACATATACATAAATATATATATATATATTTACACATATACACATACTTCATTTATGTGCATTCATCGAGCGTATGCAAAGTCCTTGCAGAGGCAATCAATTGCTTATTAAGTCGACTCTTCAAATAATTTTAATTGGATTCTCAAGTTTACCATTGAATATAATAAATTAGCCTATACCTCCCACTCACCCCTCTCACTCAACCATATGTGTCCTTCTCTCCAAATGTCCCTCCCCTTCATCTGCCCCCCCCCCCCTTCATCTGTCCCTCCCCTTCACCTGTCCCTCCTCTTCATCTGACCCTCCTCTTCATCTGTTCCTCCCCTTCATTTGTCCCTCCCCTTCCTCTGTCCCTCCTCTTCCTCTGTCCCTCCTCTTCATCTGTTCCTCCCCTTCCTCTATCCCTCCTCTTCCTCTGTCCCTCCTCTCCAAATGTTCCTCCCCTTCATCTGTCCCTCCTCTTCATATGTTACCCTTTCCCTCTCGCAACTGTTTCACTATCCGCCCTCCCCCTCCCCCACCTATAAAGCTGACAAGAATTTATGCATGAAGAATATTCGTACTATAAAATCATTTAACATTACCTTGAACTCGTGCCAAGTCATTGCTTCATAAATATTAAGTCCTACGAGTATAGCAGATCCTTTCGCATAATTCAAAAATGTGTGTCACTGTTGAAATATGCAAGCGACTTACAGGATGCATGCACAATGCAGTTTAATTACGCATATGCCATGGAGTGTACGCAGCACGAGGCACGAAGCAGGAAGGACGCAACACGAGGCAGGACCACATTGCAAAAGGTGTGGGGCACGAGAGGTGGCAGAAATCAGAAGACGCCAAGCAGCCAAGGAGCCAAGGAGCAACAGCAGAGAGACAACAAGAAATGCCAGAAAAGCTGTGAAAGTCCTATATTTATATATGTATAAATATATATTTGTATGTATGTGTATATAGGTACTTATATATAGGCATATATATATATACATTATAAGAATATTTTGTGAAAAATTTATCACTTGTTTGCAGTAAGCGGATTTGGGGCTTTAAGTTTTACAGCTTATGGCACATTTTGGGTGGCAAGAAGTCAACCAGACGAAATAATTTTTGTTGTATTTGCATTGAAACGAAAAGAGCCACAAAGCCACATAACTAAATATCAACAGAAAGTGCAAAGAGACCGAAATGAATGTAAGTGGAAAAGGAAGGGAGAGAGGAGAAGGGCGAAGGGCGAAGGGGATGCTGGGAACTGTCTTAGGAGCCAGCGGTAGGTTTGAGGTGGCATGTGGCGTGAACTTCGGGCTGTATGACGATTTCATTGGATACGCAAATAAAACTCACATCAATGACTCCAACAGGCAATTGTTTAATACTTGTTGTTGTTGTTGTATCTGTTGTTGTATCTGATTTATTTAAAATTACACCCAAAATATATATTTGAATTATTAAACTGTCATCTGGCTGGTAGATGGCAAAGAGACAGCCGGCGGATCGCATCCATTTGCCATCAAAATGTTTGGTCAATGGTCATATAAATAAGTCAGTGCATATTTAATTGGCGTCATTAAATTAATCACTGATGTGTCGGCACATAAATATTTCAACAGACGGCGCACAAAAACCAAATAAAGAAAATAAAATAAAAAAACAGAAAAATAAAAAAAAAGAAAAATAAAAAAAAAGAAAAATAAAAATAAAAAGAATAACAAAGAATATAAAAAAATAAAAAATAAAAAAAATAAAAAATAAAAAAAATAAAAAAAATAAAAATATCAAGGTATGAAAAAAAAGGAATAAAAAAATAAAGGAATATCTGACGAGCAAAAATACAGGCAAGCAGAAAAGAGGGAAAAAACCAAAGGGAAAAAAAACACCGAAACAGCAAAAATATCGAATTCAAATTCAATTTGCTTGCTAAGCACATAAAACAGCATAACAAATCTCGTTTAATTTACGCTCCTCTTTTTTTTTTTATTTTTGTATTTTTGTATTTTATTTTGAGGGGGGGAGTCCTTGGCAAGGTTTGTCAGGGCATTAAGGAAATAATTCTTATAACATAATTCTTGAGTCTCACATGAGAGGCCAAGCGTCAAGCGTCAAGTGATGGAGAGGCCTCACACGTCACAAGAATTACCCAAAACCCACGCGAACCGCCGTGCCTTTTGTGCTCTCTCAGTGCCAAATTTACAGCTTTATATGTCAGTGCTGATAAACTCTCTTAACCCGCCCCCCATCACCGAGCACCTTAACCCCAACCCCAATCCCAATCCCAGCCTCCCCTCTCCTATACCTTCTACCCACACTATACCCATTCTAATGCCCCAGTTGCCAGTCTCCACGCACTGTAACACTCACTCACACCGTCACGCGACGCGCTTTCAAGGATTTACGCCCTTATCATTTGCCACGCATCATCAAGGCTGACGCGGCGTATGCGTGATATGAATATGCCACGCGGTAGTCTTAACTGTCGCTTATTTGCATGAATTAATTGTTTCGTTGTTTTGCTGCTTGTATTGTTGTTGTTGCTGTTGTTGTTGTTGTTGTTGTTGCTGTTATCCTGATACTGTTGATGTTGATGTTGATGTTGATGTTGATGCTCCCCCGGCTGCAAGGCTCTTATCAAGCGTAGCCAACACTTCATTAATTGTCTAAAATTAGCCATAAAACAAAGGCACGCATCCTGTCGGGCGTTTCTTTATGTTGACTTTATGTCGCCGCTACCTCCCTCCCACTCCAGCTTAGCCGCAAGCCTGCCACCACAACCACATGTAACTACCTCACTCAGAGCCTCACTCACACTCACACTCACACTCACATCCACATCCATCCATATTTTCCATATTGTCCACCTAGAAATCAACATCCTGCCAAAAGTGCACGTTGCCAGGAGAAAAGATGCCAAGTTAATCGTTCGGTAGCTGCTTTTGGCTTCTGCCTTCTTCTTCTTCCTCTTCTTCTTCTTCTTCTCCCTTTCCTTGTTGTTGTTTTTGTTACTTCTGTTGGTTAATGTTTTTGTTATTGTTTTCATTTGTGTTCTTGTTCCTGCTTCTGCTTCTGTTCCTGTTCCTGTTTGTTATTTATTTCCCTCAACTTCTATCATATTTTTATTTTCTATTTTTTATTTTTTTTTCTTATATTTTATTTTTTTTTTCTTATTTTTTATTTCTTATTTTGTATTTTCTTATTGTGCATTGAAGTGGCATTTGATTTGCGTTGCTACATTTTATTATTTCCAGAACGCAAAATAAAATCACTTTTATAAAAGCCTCAGCTTTGGGGAGATGAGGAAATCTGAGCTCCATGAATTGTCCCAAATAGTTAACCACAACAAAAACAAACGCAGAGCAAAAAAAAGCAGCACCCAACGAACATCGCATACGCTTCCTTTTTATTTGCTATAAATTGTATATAAAAATTATAGATAACTCTTTCAGTTATTTGATGTATATATAATATATATATTATATATTTTTAAAGGGTATCGGAAGTATTCGTTCATACCCCACACTTTACACTCGCAACATCAGTCTTAATTGAAGTTCCTGCAGTTGCTCAAACTTAAAGCTGATTTTACAATTTAAATATCCTTTCAATATGCTAATGAGTATGTATGCCCTGCCCTACAATACCCTGCCCTGCCCTCAAATAGGCATCCACTCCATCTTCCACTCCATCCAATAAAAACAAAAACCATTCGTAACAAAGGGCAACCGACCCAAGTTCCGGCCGCAAACGACGTATTTGTTTCCTTAGGGTGGAGGCGGGAGCCACAGCGTTTTGAACCCTTAGCGAGTTTCGGAATTTCTATGTCAACAATCCGCAGCTTGTAAAGTTGATATTCAGCTCCTTATTCCTTGAAAGGGTTTTTTTTTTATTTATTTTTATTTTTTTTTTCTTTTTTTCCTTTTTTTTTTTTGTCTCGCTCCTGGTCGCTCCTTTTTGGAGGCGATACTTTAACCTATGGACGTGGCTGCTTAGGGTTAAAGCCTGAACTCCGACCTGTTACTTTCCCATAACAATGCGATGTCCGCGCTGATTGAGCGTGAAGTTGTTAAGCTTAAGGAGTGCCAAGAGTCCTGCTGTTCCTGGCAATAAAGCTCGAATTTAGCTTGTGAAACGAGACATTGGCTACTTGGCCAACAACAAGAACAAAACAAAAAACAAGAAAAGAAAATAAAAATAACAAAAAAAAAATTAAATAAGCCCTCTGTGTGTATGTGTATGTGTGCGTGTATATGTGTGTGTGTGTGTGCGTGTGAGTGTGCGGCCAATGGTCGGCTTAAAAGTAATGGACATGAAGGTGTGTGCGTCCCCCTCGTGGATTGTCCACTTGAATGGCATCAGCCACAATCCCGAGCAGATATGTCAACTATGGGCCCATAAACGGATCTGAGCCAGCCTGACATGGGTGAGATTATGGCCACTGGGTCCACTTGAAAAGAAAATTCCTATGTTTGGCCATCGTAATGGGATTGGACAGTTTTGGGCTCTGCTCATAGCCTGAAACTACTGGGCGGTTTATCTTAACTCTAATTACTTTTAATGTTCGCATAATATTATAATTTTATGCATAACGCCTTGCCCTCCTCTCCTCTCCGTTTGCCTCCTATTGCCATCAGCGTTAAGGTGCTGCCAACTTGTCACCCCCTGCGACATTGCTGGAAACTTTACAGTTAGTTGAAGGAATGAAGGATCTTAATGAGTTATTTATACCGCATACGCATCAGGCGGCAAAATGTCTACAGTTGATAGAAGAGAACTGGCACATTATATAAACTGAGTTTAAGGGGGCTGCCAACTTGCCAAGCAATCAAAACTCAAATCTTGACATATTTCTTAAACAGAGTTACGCTTTTTGGTGACAAAATTTAAATTCAAATAAAAATTTTTAGATTAAAAAATTTCCCATTATATAATCAAAAGAACAGTCACTTTAAAGCTGAAGAGCTGCCAACTTGTCAATCATTGTGATTGATTACACTATTTGATATTATTTAATTAAACATATGTTTTTTAAATGTTACCTTAAAGGATCTTCAGCTCTGCGAAGGACATTCAAGGGTGCTGCCAACTTATTTAAATTTTAACTCTTAAACAACTCAAATTTAAGTTGCTGCCAAGTTACTTTCATTTTATTTAACGGACAAGAAAAATCTAAAATTAATGGCTTAAATATCAGACCCCAAAAACTTATCGATAAATCAGCTTTGATCCCCAACAAAGCGCCAGGAAGGGAGCTTCCTTGCGATAGACTTTAATAAGTGGAATTCCTGGAATTAATGGAAAATACGGCCGAAGAGTTGCTTGCGTCATTGGAGGTCCTAAGTTTGCCTTGCATGTTGTCGGGGCCGCAAAATCCTTGCAATGCTTAAGTGTATTTCCGTATTTCCACTTACAGCGAGCGACCGCAAAGCGCATTAGCCTTAGGAGCCCGTATCAACATTAGCCAGCCTCTGGTTACAGGAACCGCAAAATTCTGCGGTTAAAAGTCCCTGGACCCGCGAGGCCTAGTCATTTCCATAAAAAAACATGACTCTCCTCCATTGAGTGAGAAGACAAACAAGAGGAAATTCAAACAGAATACGAAAAGGAAAATCAAAATTAAAATTAAAACTAAAAGAAACAAAATAGAAACCAAAAATAAAAGAGAAAAAAAATATAAAAAAATAAGAAGGTAAATGAATGCTCAAACTAAGAATGAAAATGATACATAAAATTAAAATTTAAAAAAATATTAAAATTTAAATTAAAAAAAATTAAAAAATTTTAAATTTAAATTTTATAAAAAATTTAATTTAAACAAAAATTAAAATTAAAATAAAAACTAAAACTAATATTAAGAATAAAATTCAAATTGAAATTAAAATAAATATTCAATTTAACACAAAATCTAAAAACAATAAAAACTAAAATTTGAATTTAAATTCAATTCAAAATAAAAAAAATAAAATAAAAGGAAATATAGACGAAAAATTGAAGCTGAAGACTAGAAATCAAAATCAAGAAAAAAATTTATTTTTTTAAATTTATTTAATTAAATTCAAAATAAAAATGTAGATGAAAAGTAAAATTTAAAATTAAATATGATAAATAAAAATTAAAAAAATAAAATAAAAGATAAAAACAGAAAACAAACGCGGAAATAAAAATGGATATGAAAATAAAAATAAAAAATAAATAAACTTGAAATAGGAATTAAAATAAAAATTATAATATTTAAGAGCAAAAATATAATAGACAAAAATGAAACAGAAATTCAATATAAAAAATAACCAAAAAAAAACTGACAACTAAAAGCTGGAAATTAAAAGAAAAATTAAAGCTTGAAATTAAATAAATTAATATAACATTTTTTAATAGTTTTTATAACAAAAACGAAAACTGAGAACAAATTATTAATAATAAATTTTAAAATCAAAAATATGAAAAACAAAAATTAAAGAAAGATAAAAAAATAAAAGAAGAATTTAGGAATTAAAATTAAAATTAAAAATTTTAAAAGTAAAAATATAAAAACAAAAATGAAAAAGAAGAATATGAAAAAGTAAATAAATATTAAAAATAACCAAAAATAAAAACTGAAAACTAAAAGCTGGAAATCAAAATAAAAATTAAAGCTTGAGATAAAAAAAAATAAAAAGGCAAACTAAGAACGAAAATTAATAATAAAATTAAAAAACCAAAATTATTAACTTGAAAATAAAAAATTAAAATTATTAAAAATGAAAATAAAAATAAAAGCGAAAATGAAAATGAAAATGAGGAGAAAAACGGTGTGCATTAAAGTTTTCACGTTCCGCCAGAGCTATCAATGTCATGGTCTCCCTTCACATGGAGTGTGTCGTTCCAAGAACTTGCAATTCGTTCCAATGCCATGATGGACCGCTGCACGTGGCTGGACGTGGCTGGACATGGCTGAACATGGGATGCACGTGTATAATGGGCACAGCTGGATGCATTTCCTTGCGGCGGGCAGTCAAGCGTTGAGGCTGTCAGGCCGACGCTATTGTGGCCCAGGGACGGACATAATCGAGTGCCGACAGGATCAAAGAGACGTCAGAGGACTGCCCAGCATATGCGTGCTGGACTTGATGTACTTTGATGCACTTGATGGGCATTTAATTAAGTGGTGAACTTGTGAATTCCATTTTCCAGGTGTTTCATGCGTTTCATGCCTCTCGGTTGAAATTCGCCTGCAACAATTTTCATTAGAAGCACCTGAGAAACTTGTCCAATTGAAGGCCAAACTTTAAAATGAAAATTTTAAATGTTTAAAACTATTTTATAGTCGTTATATTTTTTTTGTTTGTTTTTTTCCTTTTTTTGTTAATTTTGTAAATTTTTCAATTTAAAAGTTTCCACTTGAAGCATTTAAAAAAAAAAAGTTAAGAAGTCAAAAATCCATTTAAATTTTGAATTATGAAAATTGTTGTTGTTATTATTATAATTATTATTATTATTTAAAGTTCAATTTATTTAATAATTTTATACCATATATAATTTAATGTATACATACATATATAATTTTTACAAGTTTTGTAAAGCTACTCAAAAGCTTTCACCACGATTTATCAAGCTTCGTTTTAATTTTTTTTTGATTTGATTTGATTTTTTTGTTTATTCTTGTTTATTTTCACTACTTTCGAAAGTTTTTTAATTAAAAGTTCGAAAATTTCATAAACTCGTTTTAAATTGTATCAGATTCTAATACAAGAAAATCTTTCTCTCTCTCTCTCTCTCGCTTGCTCGCTCTCTCTTTCACTCGCTTTCTTTCTATCTTTCTCACTTTCTTCTTGTGCTCTCGTTACTTTGCTCTATACCTTTTGTTCCCTTTCTCTTTCTCTACATTGCTTTGTCTTTCTTTTTCTTCTTCTTCTTCTTTTTCCCTTTCTTTCTCTCTTTCTTTTATTTTTCCTTTATTCTTCTAGTTCTCTTTGTCACTCTTTTTCCCTAGATCCTCTTTCTTTTCATATTCCCCCAATAACTTCCTTATTTGCTATCTTTTTTTTACCCCTATTATTTTAGCTCTCTTTCTCTTCCTTCTTCTCTTCCTCTTACCGCCTTTCCGTTAATATTTTAAAAATTGCCTTCATAATATAATTATATAATTTGTTTCATTTTTTATTGAATGCCGTTAATATCTCAAAAGACTTGATTTCCTCGCCCACTTCTCTTTTTCGTTTCTTTTTGTCGCTCCTTCGTTATTTTTGAACTTTTTACAAAGCAACTGGATTGTTGCTTAAGAATATATATCTATATATTTATATATATCTATATATATCTATATATTTATATATATCTATATATCTTTATATTTATATATATCTATATATATATATATATATATATATATATATATATATATATATATATATATATATATATCTACATATCTATATATGTATATAAACATATATACATATATAAGTGTATATATATATATATTAAGTAGGCATACATATACGTATAAATATACATATATATATATACATATATATGTATATCTATATATATACATCTGTGGTTTTATATAGCTATCAGATATTAATTATTGGCTGTCTGGCTGGCTTAAAATATCAAATAGTTTAGGGACCTATATTAACAAACAATTTTAACGAAAAAAAAATAATAAGAAATAAAAAATCTACCCAAAAATGATTCACTTCATCACAAGAAGGAAATGTGGATTGGAAACGTAAACATTTGGATATTCTGTTGATTTCGCTGTTTCTGTGGTTCCTTATTTTCTGTTGTTGCTGTTGCTGTTGCTGTTGCTGCAGCTGCTACCGTAATTGTTGTCTTTGTTATTGTTGTTGTGGGAACAGCCGAGCCTTAAAAGATCGGATTGGGCTTGTGAATTATATAAATGAAACATAGATATATCAACAGAGACTCCATTATAAACATGCACGTAAAGTAAACGTAACCCTAGAGCAGCTCCTCGTTGGCATTTACAAGCAGTGGGCGTGGCTGTTGCTCCCGACGTCGCCTCGCACGTAGTGCTGCCTGTTCCGCCAAATCGACAAGTGGCTCCGCCTCGGCATTTACATCTCCCTCATCCGCCTGTGCCATTTCAGCCTCCTCAGCTTCTTGGCGTGCTTTACGCTCCTGGGCGGCCGCCGCTTGTTGCGCCTGCTGTTTCTTGCGATGCTCATAGTTGACCAGACGTTGACCAACCAAATACTTATCCACTTTAATCGATTGATACAACTTCTTCATCTGCTTTATCTGGAAGAGCACAAAGACAATAGTGCCCACTACCACAGAGCAGAATGGATATATATGAATTGTGATGGCTCCACGGGTGTAGGCATGCGTATAGTACACCTTCAGGAACGAATTGGCAATAACATATGGTATGGCCAAGGCTAATCCAAATGTTGTCACCACAGGCACTACCAGATCACGCATCACGAATTTTAAATCGAAATCTCTTAATCCATCCATATAGGCACGTTCTAGGGCACGTTTAAGATGCCAATCTGGACCCATTAATGTAAGGGCAATGGCTATTTTTGTGTAGAGGACACCCAGTGCCCAATCCTGCCAAAGGAAGTGTATTGGTTGCAAAGGCACTGGCACACGGAACGGTATCACCAGCACCAGCTCCAGCAATAGGCCAAACAGCAATGGCACAACTATGAAGATTCCGAGCAGCGTTAGCACTGGTAAAGCATATTGAAGCGCCACATTCAGCCAGTGCTTGAGCTTATTGACAATAGCAACACGTCCTTGCGGCAGCAATGTGACCACGACAGCAACACCACGGGATAGTATCCAACACAGGTAGCCACCAATTTCGGCGGTGTACAGTTCATGGGGACGCATTAAACGTTCGTTTTTGCGAGCCGCCTCTGGGTCTGCTATAGGCACATCACCTGGCACTTGTGGTGGCTGTCCAACCCAGAACATCAGCAGTCGTCGTCCTATGTAGACGGGTACGGTGAGCATCAGCATAGCCGCACATACAATGGAGAGGCACATGAGAAACAGCAAGACACACAGTCGAATGGCAAAGAACGTGGGTCGCTCATAAGGCTGGAAACCGACTGGTACTTCTCGCTGCATAATAGCTTGATGTGCGGCTGCTAAATTTCTAGGAGGCGCTGGCTCCGGCACTGGTGGCGGTGGCGGTGGTGGGGCAACACCAGCAACGTCTCCCTGTCCACCATTTTCATTATCCTCCTGTGGCTCTGGTGCTGGCAGCAAATAGCTGCGTATACCCAGCAACCAGGCCACAGCCAAACACCAAATACGCAGTAAGCCCTTCAACCAGATCCTTGTCTGAGTTTGCTCAAAGAAACCGGGCAGCACAACCTGAAAACAAATTACAAATAACAATTAGCTATAAAATTCAAATAAAATATATCAATTTATAGAAATTACCTGTAATAAGAGTAGCTGCAGGCTAAGTTCGTTTACCTCCGAGTCACCGCTTAGGGCGTAGGGCAAGAAATTTGGCCAAAGGAATTGCAGTATGCGAATTGGAAGCCAGAGCATTAGGAGCACAGCGAAACCGAATATCATTGCAGAGGCAACCAAACGTCTTATATGCCTTACAATTGGCACGTGAATCATTTCCTGTATTGGACTGAAGTCGGGATCGTTCACATTCCGGAATATCCAAAGTACACCAGGACGCAGCACTTCGCGGAGCAGCGATATAAAAGCGGCAAAGTAATAGACATATACCATGCCAAACATCCAGTGAACAAAGAGCGATGTACCCGGGGCGGCCTTAAAGCTGGCCTTGCGGTCCTTCAGACTGGCATCGAGCAAAGGTAATGAACAGATGTCAAGCCACCAGCCACAGATGAGCGGCACAACGCCAATCTCTACAACTGAAAGCAGAGACACTTTCACCACAATATAACAGAGTCCAATGAACCAACAGATGCGACGCAATCGAAAAACGCGTGCGAAGAAGTGCAGCACCACCAGCGTCAGTCCAATGCAACAGTATCCAAATAGAGTCGTGATTAGTCCATGGAAGTGTAGCAATGGCTTCTCTGGTTGAAGCAAATCCATGGAACTTAATATAAAATTTCCCACACAGTATGGACAAAAAGCAAATGTAAAGATGAACATGGTGTTGAGCGAGATAATCCAAAAAACGTGTTCCAAAAATACCAATGAGCCATCCAGACCCAGTAAACGCTCCCAGGTGAGCTCCTCCGCACGATCCCAATCCATTGGGTTCCAGTTCTGTTCATCGTTGTCTGCATCAGCAACAGGCGCAGCCACTGCTGGTGCTATTTCGGGTTGTGCTGCGTCATCTTCGACATCCACAGGATCGACCACAGCAGGCTCGCCGTCGGGTAAAACAGCTGCTTCAGGGTCCGCCTCTATTGCTGGAGCTGCTGCTGCCGCTGGCGCTTCATCACGTTCAAGCCAATCAGGACCACCGCCATGAAGAATTTGTTCGCGTAACCAAACCAAACCAATAAATGACAACAACGTGCATGTCACTACAAAGCAGCCACGAAACGCATCTGTTTCCAGATTTTCCATGGAAAATATGTCGAAAGGCAGCGAAAGAATCATGTCAAAAGAGCTGGCACGAAACAGATACCGATAGGTGCGATACGCTGACAAAGGCACTACACCGAACCACGCCAAACCGACTAGGGAATAGTGCACCCAACAGCGTGCACCCCCAAACACGGCGGACATAAGTCCAACAAGTACGTCACGAAGGGGTAGAACGCGCGGCATGTCTGGTGCATAGATGGGCTGGAAGCTGAAACGGTGACCGCAGAGCTCGCAATATTCCTTGTGTGAGTAACTCATCCATTGCATTAGACAGTCCTGATGAATATATTTGATGCTGCCCGTACAAATGCAGGGGTAGAAGAGTGGGCGATCTGGCATCGCCTCACAGCGGCAAACGCGACAGATGTCGCCCTGCGAGAGATCATCCATCCTGTGCCGTCTTTATATTCTGTCGTCCTCTACTGTTTCACCTTCTTAAGGCTTTCTGCCATTTGCGCAGTTAAAGAGGTGCCAAGCTAATTGCACCAGTAAATTTAGTACCTTCTACTTGTTTTAAGTTCAAATCGCACGAGCACACAATTTAGAAAACTGGTAATATGTCAATGCACAACCAATACTAAAATTTGATTTTCCTGTGAAATCAAATCAAATGAACTTTTGATATTACAATTTTTATACCTGACGCGTACGTGTTACAGTATATGTGTGCGCTTGTGTGTGTGTCTCGACGTGTGTGTGTGTTCGAAAGTGCGTGTGTTTTCGTAAATGTTAGTATTTGAAAACGTTTGTATTTTTATGAGTTTTTAAACTTAGTAGTTTTGGTATTTTTAATAGTATTCTCACGATGTCTGCCAAGTGTTACAAATGTATCGTAGCAAAAATGTCCCTTTTTTAACATAAAACGGATCTAGTCTTTATTACATCAAATAAGTTTTACATCACACAATTTTTTTTTCATTTTGTTGTCATTATTTGTTCAGACAAAATTTTAAGAAATTAATTTTTTTTCGTTGTATTTTAGTATATTCATATTTAAATTACCAGTGGTCATACTTTTTAAATTAAGGCATTACAGCTGTTTGGTATGCGCTGGTAATACTGAGTTCTAGCAACGTTGTCAGCTGTCAGACTCTCGTAACTTTTTGGACAAACAAATTCTTTAAGATGCAGCGACAGATTACAAATTTGCTTGGTGTTGCTTCGCGACAGGCATGTACTCGGCGGGTGCTCTCTGTCTCTGCACAGCAACGGGAAATCTTTAAGGTGCAAAGCTCTGAGGACTTTGACAAAAAGGTGAAGAATAGTCAAGAGCCCGTAATTGTGGACTTTTTCGCAACGTGAGTGGGAAAATTAAAAAATAAAATTTGTTTTTTTTTCTTATATACTTTTCTCTATCAGATGGTGCAATCCCTGTAAGCTCTTAACACCACGTATTGAAAGTATTGTCGGTGAGCAGGCCGGTTCCATAAAATTGGCAAAAGTAGACATTGATGAGCACAGTGAACTTGCTCTCGATTATGACGTAGCCGCTGTACCTGTACTTGTTGTTATGCAAAATGGCAAAGAAGTACAGCGAATGGTTGGGCTACAAGATGAAGACAAAATACGAGCTTGGGTGGCCACAGCTGTCAAGAATGCTAAGCAGTAAAATGTTACCATAGGATATAAATGGAACAAAGCTTTAAATTAAATATACTAAAAAAATTTGGGATTTCAAAATAAATGTTATAATTTGTTGCAAATTATTAGCTTAATACAAATTTAATGATCTAAATAGAAAACCATCCCGGCGTGCCGGGTCTCTTTTTGTTGCGATCTAAGAATTTACGGAAGCCCTCCTTTGATTCATCCATAGACTTATCTTCGCTTTCTTGCTTTTCCGCTTTCTTGGCAAACAGGTCCGGAAATGTGAAGGACTCAGTCTTAGGCTGTACGAAATACGGAATACGATATTAGTTGCCCGAAACTCATTGGCACTATTTCACTTACCATAGTTACATAAGCAAATTTGACATCATCACCTTTAGTTATATAGCCGTAGGTTTGATCACGTTTGGTATCTCCAAGTGCAATGCGGGTACGTACATCAATAACAGGCACCTTGTAAATCTTCTCTAAATAGTTTTTTATATCATGTTTTGTCATTTCCGTTGATACGGAAAATGTAAGAACATTTGGTGGCTGCTCTTCTTGCGGTCGCACCAATTTCATCCAAAAATTGGGCAAAAAGACGCGCAATTGTGGATTGCCGCGTTGATAGATTGGATACCAGCGCGTGGACATGATGACAATTGTATGTTTTAATAGAAGAAAAATATAAATAAATAACTTCTTCCAAGCAAAGGAATATCAGCTGCTTAACTGGAAAATGTACCAGCCGCTCAAGTAAATAATATACTAAAATATCCCACGCACGTGTTATGCACAGCTGGTTTGTGAGCACAAACAACCGCTCTGCAAATTTGATTGTTGTGTTCAATTTGACGAAATGGTCAAGTCGAAGAAGGGAGCTATAAAACCAACAAGTAAAACGCTTACCCGTAAGGAACAGCGCAAACTGAAACAGGAAACAAAAAAGAATAACAATAGGCTCTATCATGCTGCGAAAACAAATGGTGCAGAACGTGTAGCGGAGGCGGCAGCTGCAGCGGCTGCGGCAATTGCTGAAAAGAGCAAAGGCAAAAAGAAGAAAAAGTCTAAAAAAGTCGTCATTAACCCGGATGATATTCCCCGAGAAACACTTCTATCAAATGAGGTGGATGCGAATGACGATGAATCAATTGCGTCCGATTTTAGTGATGCAGAAGTTGATGCAAGGCTACCTCCAGCTCTAAAAGTAAAAACCTACAAGCCACTTGGAAAGAAAACAAAAGTAAATATTGGTATACCACGAATAGATGAGATGGAAACTCACAAAAAAGAGCTGCGTCAGCAAAAGGAACTAGTTAACCGATCGCAAAAGCAACGTCGGAAGCAACTCAAGATAGAAAACGAAGAGGAGGATATAGAAATTGCTAAGCTTGAGAAAAGGTTAAAGCTTAACAAGACTAAGGATAAAAATCGGATGGTTCGAAAAATGTTTAACGATGGCTTAGACTATTTGCTTGATTTCGTGCTTGATGATGAAGAGGAAAAACAAAAATGGGAAGAAAAGCAGCGACTTAAGAAGGAACGGAAAGAACAGCAGGAGAAGGAAGAAGCTGGTATGTGGAGTGAAGAAGAGGATGAACCAATGGACCATTCAGAAGATGACAACGAAATGGGCGAAGACAAAGAAGATGCGACAGAACTAAGTGATGCTGAGGGGTCAGAGGAAAATGAATTGGAATCTAACAGTGAAGATGAGTCAAATGAAGATCAGGAAACATGTAAGTGTTATTCCTTAAGGTTAATTTAATGTGTGATTACACCAACCAATAACGAGAACTTTTTACAGATAAGGAAGACATCTATGGACGTCGTCGAGATGCTGAAGGTAACATAGTACCTGATCCAGCTGCATCAGATGTCAATTCCACCGGTCAAAAATATATACCCCCACATCAACGTGCGCTCATGGCAGCTTCTGCAGATTCAAGTGCGCAGCAATCAGAGCAATTGGCCCGATTGCTTAAACAATGCAAGGGTTTGCTTAATCGATTATCGGAAGCCAATTTGCACAAGATTTCCAGTGGTATTGAAGCACTTTATATGAAAAACTCACGCTATAACATGAATGAAACATTGACAAAGTTACTGCAAGAGGCACTGATTGGACCGTCACGCGTGAACGAACGTATGGTTCAAGAACACATGGTCATGTTGGCTCTATTGCATGCACACGTTGGAAGCGAGATCGGTGCGCACTTTCTGCAAACATTTGTTGAGCAATTTGATGGATTTGTAAAGGAGATTCACAACTTAGATGTGGAAGACAAGCGGCTTAATAATCTGATTTTGGTTCTGTGCTATATGTATATCTTCAAGATCTATGAGCAGCATTTGTTACTGGAATTGATAGCTCAACTGGCGGAGAACCTTTGTGAGAAATCTGTGGAATGCTTGCTTCTCATTTTTCAAACTATCGGCTTTCGGCTACGCAAGGATGATCCCTTGGGCTTTAAGAACATGATGCACAATGTACAGTCAAAAATTGCCGCAGCACCATTGCAACTTAAAGAAAATCCAAGATTGCGATTTATGGTTGATATTTTGAATGCCGTGAAAAACAACAATATTAGCAAGCTTCCTCAATACGATCCAGAGCTAGCAGAGAATCTGCGTAAGCGACTCAAAGGGATGCTCAGAAATGAACGCTATGTTGTTACACTTAACATTACGTTAGGGGATCTTCTGCGTGCAGATAAGCTGGGCAAATGGTGGATTGTGGGCTCTGCGTGGACGGGTAATTTAGCTGAAATGGGCACTGCCCAGGCCGAACAAGAAAAGGAACGTCAGAAGCAACCAGGAACGCAACGTTTCTCAGACAAATTGCTTGAATTAGCAAAGAAACAGCATATGAATACCGCGGAGCGACGAAGCATCTTCTGCATCATTATGAGTGCCGCCGACTACGTGGATGCATTTGAAAAAATTCTGCATTTGTCATTGAAAGATCAGCGCTCTATTGCCTATGTGATAATTCATTGTGCCCTCAATGAGCGTCGTACGAATCCCTACTATGCACACCTGGCACTAAAATTCTGTCAGTACAATCGGAAATTTCAATTAGCGTTTCAATTTGCCAGTTGGGATCGCATCAATGATATTGAAACTCTTTCAAAGGCTCAAATACGCAACTTAGCCAGTTTTCTACAGCAACTTATATTATCGGCAGGCCTGCAGTTGTCCGTTCTGAAAGTGGTAGATTTTATGCAACTGCACAAGCTTAGCTTCTACTTTATGCGGGAGATTATGCAACGTTTGCTTCTCTCGAGCGATGAAGGACAGGTGTATAAAGCGTTTGAGCAAATAGCTAAGAACTCCAAGCTACATCAGTTCAAGCAGAGTGTCCGTTTGTTTATGCAACATTTTATGTTGGAAAAGCTGGATGAACATGAGGAGGAACAGCAGCAACTGCTAAGACAACGCATTGAGCATCTGGACAAATTGTTAGCTTATGTGGATTTATAGACATATACCGAGTTTTTTTTATTAAATGCTAATTATTAACAAGAACGCATTTCTACTATGTATTTAAAAACTAAAACTTATGAAATCTAATCAAAATTTTGAAGCAGACTACGCGCACGCTGATACCGTTCAGATTCAACTATGGTGCGACGTTCTGCTTCATCTTCGAGTTGCTCACACTGTTTGTCCAACTGCTGCAAAGCCTCCTCGGCCAGTTTTCCCATTGTCGCTTTTGCAGCATTGCTAGAGTTGGCCAAATACTCTAAAGCTATTGGCCAGACATCAGCATTTAGCTTTTTCTCGTTAAGTGCTGTTTGCTGAATGGAAATCTGTCGCAACTTTTCAAACTTCCATTCCTTTCGATTGTTTTTCCACTTCTGTAAATATTCCGCGTTGCGTTTGACTTCTTTATTTGCACTTAGATCCTTTAGAGCTTCCACACGCTGTAAGTGTTTTTCTTTCTTCTTCTTGCGCACTGTGACTATGGCATTACGATTTTCAGGAGCAGTTGCTGCCTTAAGTTCCTCTTCTGTAGGCATGTCATCCACTTCATCATCAGCGATATCATTATTGTTGTTATTTGTCAGTTTACCACGTTTCTCTTTTATGACATTCTCTGTCGGTTGTTTGCGCTTAGATGCTGTTGAAAAATCGTTCAATCAGAAAGTTTTACTAATATTTAAAAACAAATTTACATTTGCGCTGTGTTTGCTCCTCCGTTGATATTTCTGTTGGCTCCTGCTGCTGCTCAACAATTAAACTTTTGCTTGCCACTTCATCATCGCTGCCTGCGGCCGTATTTTCGTGTTTACGTTTTTTTCCAGAGCGCTTTTGTTTTTTTGAATCCGATTCATTGCGTGCCATATTATTATTCTATTATGCTGATTTTAAGTTTTCATGTGCTTTTTTGTATTTTTATAAAACTGACCACTGCCGGCTTCACGTGAGTAAAAATTTGCGCGCAGCCAACTTCGTGCGGTTCAAAATTGCGCGCAGCCAACTTTAAGTGAACGGAAAAATGCGCACAACACAAATTTTAATTGTTTAGCATTTATTTTAATCTTATCGACGCTGCTTGCGTACAGAGTACACAAGCAATAGCAAATGAAGAAAATAGAAACACTACGACCACCAAACGTGTCACCATGCTGCTGCTGGAGCTAAAAATTTTAACGTTAAACGTGTGGTATGTCTTGCCTTGATTGCTTTCGCCTAATTTGGTCACGAGCTTATTGTTAACTGATTTGCCTTCGTTTTGTTTTTATCACCATAAACCAATTATAATTACAGGGGTATTCCATTTGTCTCTAGTGACCGGGCACCACGTATTGAGGCTATATGTAATGAGCTTAAATCTGGTCAGTATGACATTGTGTCACTACAAGAGGTTTGGTCTCAGCGAGATAGCGAGCAACTGCAGCAGGAAACGTTAAGTGTATTGCCACATTCTCATTATTTTCATAGTGGTGTTATGGGCGCTGGACTATTGGTTCTTTCGAAATATCCAATTCTGGGCACACTTTTCCACACTTGGTCTGTTAACGGATATTTTCATAGAATTCAGCATGCTGACTGGTTTGGTGGTAAGGGAGTGGGTCTGTGCCGTATTCTAATTAATGACCAAGTTGTTCACCTATATAACGCGCATCTGCATGCCGAATACGACAATGATAATGACGAGTACAAAACTCATCGAGTAATTCAAGCTTTTGACACTGCCCAGTTTATAGAGGCGACGCAGGGTAATTCGGTGCTTCAAATTTTGGCTGGTGACCTAAATACACAGCCTCACGACATTTCTTATAAGATGCTATTGTACACATCAAAGATGAAAGACATTTGCACTGCAGACACATTTCGAACCAACGAATGTGAGCGAAATTCGTATACGTCACCACGGGCGCTTGCCAAGAATCCAATAGGTATACGGATTGATCATATTTTTGTACGAAGTGCTGATCATATAAAGGCCGAGATTCTTGAATATGCCTTACCATTTCCTGAACGTGTTTCCGGACAAAAATTCAGCTACTCAGATCATGAAGCTGTCTCAGCCAAATTAAGGCTTACACGCTTGCCTTTGGTTAGTGAAGTATCACATGATAGGCATATGACTACAGAGCAATTAGAATGTCGGAATTCCGAAAGAATAAATGAATTAAAATCATGCGAAGACATCAATACTGAAACTATACCAGAAGAAAGGAACAGCTATTCAACTATAGTTCAATCAATTCCTGGCGATCGTACTGCAACTCTTAGTGAAGCGCTGGCCTTATGTGATGCTTCCTTACTGCAATTAAACACCGACCGTATTCTATATTATAGTGCAGCGACGGTTCTATTTGTGCTTCTTGTTCTGTTAGTTGAATTTGCACCGCCCGATGGACTAAAGACCGTTTACTTGTTGCTCAAGTTTATTGTTTTTGGCATCATATTGTTTTGTGTGTTTATGGCATCTATATGGAACTATATGGAACGTAATGGCGTGCTTCAGGGTAAGAAATCTATGGAAGTTATGCTGCAGTATGCCCAGAAATATGATTATTTCTATTAACATGTAAGTGTATGGCAACGCGGAAAACTTAAGAAACTCAATAAGCATTTAAAACGTAGTCTTAGTGCTATGTTTGCATATATAAATATATTTAGTAATTTTGTAATATTAAATGCAAATTAAAGGTCTCTAATCTCATTAGTGAAATGTGCACTTATGCATTTTCAAATATATTTTTAGAGTGACGATATTTATCGTTATCGGGCACGCTCGATAACATTATACAAATATACGATAAAATTGTAGTAGCAACAAATACCAATCCGAAAAAATTCATTCTGTAAAATATTAAATGAGAAATTGTTGAAAAATAAACAAAACGTATTAAATATTTTTAATTTTGGGAACGACTATCAAACAAATAAATTAGTTCGTATTTTGACGACAACAAATTTTAAGAAAGGATACACACGTTCTTGACCCAACGCTGACTCACAGTTGAATCAAACAAAGGAGCCAAAAAGGGGTCGAGAAACACTAACACAGACAATGAGTAAACTTCCAGGTGCCAACTTGGAATTTGTGCGTGAAGATGATTTTGTTGAATATTACATATTTCCGAAGCTCAAGGATACAGCCGATGAAGCAGAAATTCGTTGTCAGTTGGATCAAGTGCGTGCTGAATGCATGTCAATAGTGGAACGAATAGTTTCAGAGCGTTCTTATATTTGGCACAAAGACGAATTTCAACTACAATCACGTACAGGCAGTGCAGAGGAACGTTTGCTAAACGAGGAAGACAAGGTGGAAGATGATGAGGAGCAGGAGGTAGATGGTAAGTGCATGTAATATAATTATTTATATTTAGCCATTTCAATGAGGCTCGTTTTAGGCACATTACCGCCCCATTTGCATGGTGTCACTCACTACGGAGACAATATTGGGGATGAATGGTTTATTGTTTATATTTTGGGTGAGATTACTCGGGAACAACCCAATTGCATTGGACGTGTTTGCGATGCGGATGGCGAATTTTTGTTGATTGAAGCAGCGGATGTGCTGCCCGACTGGGCAAGTCCAGAGACATGCGAACAGCGTGTTTACATCGTCAATGGTGGTCTTCAGCTCTTACAAAACTCTGACGATACTATGAAAAACAAGCGTTTGCCTATGGGTAATGCTGTGCATCGTATACGTCTCAATCCTTCACTCTATCGCTGCTCACGCGATATACAAAACTGCATTGATGCACGTCTGCGAGAGTTTCAACCGGCAAAGCCGCATGCTTCCATTCATCGTCAAATTGTTCAGCTACCACAAAGCGCTGCTCAGTTACTAAAGCACCGTCCAGAACTTATTTCGTCCGCTGTGCGCGCATTTTGCGAGAGAGATTCACTGGACACAAAAGCATTGCGAACGATGCGTTTTTTTCCTCCAGAATCACCACGAATACGCACAAATGTCGCCTTTACACGATGCCTCTATGCAATGTTGATGCATAGCCAGTATACACCAGAGCGAAGATTGGGATGGCAGCTAACGGATGCAGTGACCAATGCTGAATGCTATAAAGAACAGCTACTGGGTGTAAAGTTGGCTAGTGGACTAGAGATATTGGCAAGCCAAGCGAAACGCTCTGATATGCAAATGGAAGACAAGTCACCCGCTTGGCGTGCATACTTACGTAGTCTAAATGCCAAAGGATATTTTCAAAATAATATTGAGGGCAGTGCTGATTATGAGCGTTTACTTACTAAGGCTAAGGAGTACTTTAAATGTAATCAGGAACGTTTTCGCACAGCGCCGCTTGTTGGTGCAAAAATAGTAGAGATGTTATTGCATACAGGTGAAGGTTGTGCCGCTGATCAGCTTCGTGATGAGGAAAACAATTTACTGCCCAGCGATGCCGATGACTGGCTTAATATTAGTGCAGAAGAGCTTGATAGCATGCTACAGCAACGCTATGGTCCCCAGAAGTTGTATAATCCGAATGGCGAAATGAATGCTGCAGAATTTACAAAGCAACTAACGCAATTTCTTGACAGGCAGTCCAATTTTGAAGGCATTGAAACACAAGGCGGAGAGGAGCTCGATTCCGATGATGATGAACCGCCGCCGCTATTAAAACCTTCTAGTAGCAATGCCAAAGTCAAGAAGAATCCCTCAATGCGTAAGGCTTGTGATCGAAATTCCTTAATTCAGACAGAAGAACAGGATAGTACGCATGTTCGTAATTTCCTTGACTTTGTTATACCAGAGGACAATTGGGACTCAAATTCGGAAATGAGTGATTATGCAGATGAGGAAGATTTACAGCGCAACTTTGACGCACTGTCTGGAGCCAGCGGAGGCGGTGATGTTTTTCCCTTGGATCACAAAATAAAGGCATATATGGACCAAATGGACCGTGAACTTAGCCAGACCGCAGTTGGCAAATCGTTCCATGGAAAAAGCGGATCAAATACAAGCAAGTCGCATAATGCATCTGAAGATGATTTCGATGACATCGAAGACTTTGAGCCAATTAACATTAACGTTAATACCCTCCGTAATATGATGGATAGCTACAAATCCCAAATGGGAGGCGCAGGTCCTGTGTCAAATCTATTTAATGCAATGGGTGTGGGCATGTCTGCCGCAGTAGCAGACGATGCATCTAAGGATTTGTCTGAATCAGCCGTTTAAGCCACGCACACAAACATACACACACACAAACACACACACTCACACATTTAGAAACGTAAGATTAAAGTCACAAATATATAAACACATATAAAATCTTTTTCTGGAAACACTGAATTTTTCTTGGTAAAAACAAAGGTATAAAACCTTAACCAAACGAATAAATTTGAATTAAATATTAATCTCTAGATGCAGGCACAAAGTTCCCATAATCTCGCCTAAGATTCATGGGCTCATTGCGACTTCTATTATCATAAGCATATCTACCATACATAGCACTACGGTGTGGCCTGTCCGTACGATCATTATTATGGTTCCGGTTGTCTTAATATGAAAAAAACAATATATATATATATAAATATATTTTAAATATAAATGTGGACAATTAATGTACCTCTGTAATCTCGGTTGAAATGTCTTTGATTATTGTGGCCACCAACGCGTCTTGCCCATGAGTGCTCATATGGACGCCGATTATTATTATTGTATGGGCCTGAACAAGCTCCACTACCTCCACTGCCACCAGTATTCATCCAATTACCCAAAATTGGCGGATCTCCCAGTCCTTTCGTACAGTGCGCCATAAATTCACTGTCTTCATCTGTAAAGCGTGATGCAAACTCTGCCTCGCATTCGTCAAGAAAATCACAATCTATATCTGAAAATCTATTAATTTTTCGGTTCGGATCAACCATTTTAAAAGCGTTTATGTAGTTCAATTATATATATATAAACATATATTTATATATATATATATTTGTATATATATATATTTATATTTTCTCCTTAGATTTTAGTTAAAAAATATCTTAAAACTCAACAGGGCTGGAGAAATATTTTAAATTCGTGAAAAAACACCTGACGCCAAGCGATGTAAATTGTAAAGATACTCGGTTAAAAAATATAAAAGTATCGATAGATCGATATACAATACCAATCACTAATTGTCGAACTTGTCGAACGCAAAGTTCCATAAACGAAATGCGGGTGTGCATAAAGTAAATTCAATTATTCGGTTGTAAATAAATTTCATGCCATTTAAACTAAAGACTAACTCAAAAACTACAAACACTGGACATGCCAATGCATTACATTTATAGAATAAGAGCCACACGCACTAGCACGCGAATCAGTAATCATAAAAGTCGTGTGCATCATTGGAGCTGGTCATGGAGCAGCAATCGTCAAAGACCGTACGTTGGCTGCGACGCTACTGGAAAATTCTTATTCCTATGCTCCTCATAACTGTTATTCAATTCTTTCTTGCTTATAAATCGGGAAATATAGATTTAGCAGTCACACTGCACACACAACGTGATGTACACGAAAAAGATTCACAGCCAGCAGACTTTATGGCCGCACAGGCACTTGTCCGGTCTGGAAAAAACAGCATTCATCACACAGCAAAAGAATTGGGCTTTCAACCCGAATGTGATATCGGTTCAAAGGAAGCAATATCAGCGCTACAGCGCGCCAAGACAAAAGACTGTAAAGAACATATCGCACACATAGCATGTGCCATCCAAGCTGGTCACTTTTATGCCGCTCAACTGAAGAGCACCTGTCCTGCCGGAAACCATACAGCAAATGTGCCATTGGGCTGTTATCACGACGAAAAAGATAAACGCTTATTAAACGGATACTTTACCAGGTTCAAAACCTCAAATTCTCCACATGGTTGCGTCGAACTCTGCTTACAATCAGGGTATCCATACGCAGGCGTTCAGTATGCCCGCGAATGCTACTGTGGCTATGATGCACCTCCTAACTCTGCCAAGCTACCAGATTCTAGTTGTAATATGAAGTGTATAGGTAATGTCAAGGAAATCTGCGGCGGTTTCTATACGATGAATGTTTATGAAACTGGCATCTCAAGTAAGATATCTAAGTTATATTAAATTAATGATTTCAATTGCTTAATCTGAAATTTTTTTTATAGAATTTACAGCCCAAATGGAGACTAGCAGTCCCGCGCCAGAGGATGAGAGTCGCGTTCGAATTGCTTTTCTGCTGACGCTCAACGGACGTGCACTACGACAAGTTCATCGGTTGCTCAGAGCGCTCTATGCGCCCCAACACGTTTATTACATACACGTGGACGCGGTAAGCAGTGGGGGCTGGGGTTTAAGCACGAGGCCGGACTTTGTAATTAAAGCGGTTTTCATAAATTGTGCTAATTGTGCATTCTTCAATGCTCGATTGCTTTTGTTCTATTTTCTGCTGTATAAACCAATATTAAATAACAGTGAAACAAAAAAAAAATAATTATATTTTTTAAATTTAAATTAAATTAATATTTTAACGCAAGTTTTTGCAATAATTTAGTTAAAGTAGTTTTTTTGTATTTGTTGGAAAGATAAATAGGTTTATTGACCTTTCGATGTTTATAAATTTATATTTTTGATCCGCTTGTCTACTTATCTTAACATTACAATTTCCGGGTCAATCCTCTCAAGACCAAATGTCTATCAAACCAAAAATAAGATTTTTTATTGTTTTGTTTATTTTAAGTTTAAGTAAAAGTCCAGAAGTTTGCCGGAAATTTGAACTAACATCATATTAGCACAAATGTATGTTCCGGGGTCAGTTTAACATAGATTCAAGAGAGAAGCCCATAAAAACGTGAAAAATGTGTGTCCCGCACTAATGGATTTCTTCTCCTTCTTATTCATTATAGCGGCAAGACTACCTCTACCGAAAACTGCTTGAGTTGGAGCCCAAGTTCAAGAACATACGTCTGGCACGTAAGCGATTCTCAACAATATGGGGTGGTGCGTCACTTCTTACCATGTTGCTGCAATGTATGCACGACTTGCTCCAATCGGACTGGGAATGGGACTTTGTTATTAACCTGAGTGAAAGTGATTTTCCGGTGAAAACGCTGGATAAATTGGTGCACTTTTTAAGTGCAAACCGCGGACGTAATTTTGTCAAAAGTCATGGCCGGGAAACGCAGCGTTTTATCCAGAAGCAAGGTCTGGATAAGACGTTTGTGGAGTGTGATACTCATATGTGGCGTGTTGGGGATCGCAAGCTGCCGTCTGGCATACAAGTAGATGGCGGTAGCGACTGGGTGGCACTTTCCCGTCCATTTGTTATCTACGTAACGCGTCCAGCTAAAGAGGATACACTGTTACAGGCGCTACTGCATATTTTTCGACACACATTGCTTCCCGCTGAATCCTTTTTCCATACGGTGCTGCGTAATACCGAACACTGCCACACCTATGTGGATAATAATCTGCACGTTACAAACTGGAAACGAAAGCAAGGATGCAAGTGTCAATATAAACATGTGGTGGATTGGTGCGGCTGCAGTCCGAACGACTTTAAACCAGAAGACTGGAGCCGCCTACAGGCAACCGAGAAAAAGTCATTATTTTTTGCACGCAAATTCGAGCCAATTATAAATCAGGCTGTGCTACTCCAGCTGGAGGAGTGGCTCTATGGGCCATACACTAGCGAGTACGTTAATTTGCATAGTTACTGGCAGTCGCTCTACCATCATGAAGATGCTTACAGTTCTGGCGATGATCTGACACGTACTATTGGTGATAGTCTGATGCGCTTGTCAGCGCGTCACCTAAAAGTCAATCCGCTAAAAATGTTGGAGATCACCCACTATTTGCACAGGGATCAGTACAAAGGATTTTTGGTACGTTTTAGTGTTCAGCTAATTGATAATACGGAGCTGCAGCTAGAGACACGTGTGCGTCCAATACAAATGGGAAAGCTGGCAAAGAATGTGCGTTTTAGCAAGCGTCTTCGTAACTTTGAGATCTCCACGGACTTTGATCAGAAAGAGCAAGTGGCACGGAACTTTGCAAAATTTTTGGGACCATACAGTAACCTTATGATGAGCTACACGTATCAGGGCGTGCCAGGCACCCAAGATGTATCTCAATCCTACAATTTGACTCTTCTCTGGATTGACCCATTGGGTAGATTACAAGACTTCAACGAGCTTCATGTGGAGGAGTCACAACTTGATGTTATTAATTACTCGAAAACGTTGCTTAAGCAACCGATCACCCCGGGCATATGGATAGTTAAATTGATCGGACGCACTTCCATCTATGCTCAACTAAAGTTTCTAGTCGCACCACTAGCTTATGTCAATGGCAAGCCAATCCAAACTATTAATGACGCTACCAAAACTAACGGCGGACTTAGTCTCTCGCTGCCGCCAAAGTTTGAATTGCCCATGGAATGGCTTGAACATATTCAAAACGATGCTGATGTATATGTCCTGCGACCAAATGCAATTGCTCAAGCCGAGCTTTTCGGTGAGGAACTGCACAGTTTTATTGATATGTTGGTGTCAAAATTCTTTCAACTGCGTGAAAACTGCATTGTGGAACCACATAAAACGCTGCATGAGCTGCCACTTTGCCGTGATACAACTTGGAGTTCCCTGGCTGTGGACCCAAAGAGTGACGTGGAGGCACTACTAAAGCGTCGTTGATATTCGCTTTCCTAGGCGACAGTCCATTTAAAATTGTTATAGCCATTTTGTAAACGCTACCATTGATCACCTTTGTTATTAGTTTTGTTGTGTAAATAATTGGGTATGAGAGTGTGAAATCTATTTCTCAGAGCTATCTGTTTACTACTCGTATAATATTAATCATCTTTGTCACAAGGTCGGATGCCAATTTTTGGTCCGATTTCAGCAATATGCTCAACGCACACAAAAAACCAAAAACCCCTTTAAGCCTTGCCCTTGCATCTGCTATTATTGAAGTGAAAAATACTAGAATATTTTGTATTCAGTTTTAACGGGAAATGCGTCTTCAGTATTACATGATTCACTATCTATTAACTATATAAATCAACAAAGAGATGTTGTTCCTATATCTCAATCAAATTCTCGAAAGCAAAAAAAAAAAAACAAAAAAAAAAACAAAAAAAAAATATGCAAAATAGAAAACTTATTAAGCATTATATATACATTATTTTAATACGCCCATCAAGAGGCACTCTTTTTAAATATAATTATTTAAAATCTGACTCGAGTGGGAAACTGCGCAAACTCTTTGCCTGTTTCCTTAGTTAAAACCTGACAAGTGGCTTTGTAAGGGCATGTAGTTTCGGCTTTGCCGAACTTTTTTCATCTTATAATTGTTAAATGTTTTTCTAAAACTCTAAATTTAAATTCATCAAATCTAACGCACTTTGAAATTTTTTCTTATAGATTGTTGTGATATATGTAACATGTTTGTAATATAGGAATGAGATTGAGTGGAACCTGGGATAGTTGGATGTGTGAATGTGTGTAGAACAGAATTTTAGAGTATTACAAAAAAAAAAAAAATTGTTAGAATTTAAGTAACCATGCGATGCAATTATAACAACGGATATAAATATATAAATATATATATACATATATATATATATCTACCATGTAGTCTATAATTTAAAATCTACACAAACTACACGAGTTGTTTTCTATTTGTACCCGAATTTAAATTCTTTAGTTGCTCACAGGTATTTGTTTAAGATTTTATGGATTTTGCTTTACGTAAGACTTAAATATTTAAAGCCAAGGCCATTTGTACTGCCGTTTTCTGTCTAAGAACATTTTAGATCAGCAGATCTTCATCCGGATCCTCATCATCAAAATCATCATCAGCATCTGGTGTGTAGACAATGTTGCCTTCTGACGCTTCACTGATGCTAAGAATAATTAAAAAGTTAAACACAGATGTTTATGAGAAACCACGTTTTACTTACCGTTCGAATGGTAGTGTAAGTGCGTTTCGTGCCACCAACTCATCTTCCTCAAGTTCTATTTTAAAAGTGCCACCTGGATCAATGGATGGAATTGATTCATGCAGTTCTTCTTTTGTATCTGTGACTGTTGACGCATTAGCGTCAGCAGAATCAGTTAGTGGTATGACTTGAAACTCTGTCTGGCTTATTTGGCAGTTGTAATGCTTATAAGTAATACCACCGGCAGCTTTACGTGTTAACAATGACAATGTTTTGCCTGTCTCCAGTCGTAGCACAAGTTCTGCCATGTACTCGCAAGCGGCTAAGATATAATCAGCGTCTGGATGGATCAAGTGTTGCGGTGATACCCATAGGAATATCCGACGAACATATATGGAGCGGCGCAATTTATTGAGAAAAGAAAATATATATGCAGGAGATTGGTAGCATAACAAATCCGCTAGCGGTGGTAATACAACATTGCACCCTGACGTTACGGCCGTTTCCAATGATTCTTCTTCTGTTGATTGAATATTCTTATTGCCATTGTTGCATTCGTTTAGCAATGACTGAAAGCAGTCCACGTGTTTCAGTTCTGTGCCAATTGGCAGTGTTTTAACGTCCTCACACTCTCCTTGCTCTTTGAGCAAACTGGCAATAAACTTAAGCGCGATTCTCTCCCGATTTAGATGATCTATAAGGGTAAACGGTAAATTGTGGCCATTGCCCTCTGTAACATTTACTTACCAATAATAAGAACGACCTTTTGATTAGTCACAATCAAGTTGGACAGCATATTTATTTAATTTTCTTTTTGCAATAATTTTTTAAAATGTAGTGTAATAAAAGTAGAAAATATATTATTATTTTATACTAGTGATGTAAAAACCAACACGTTAGGGATATCGATTATAGTTGCGGCGATATATTTTTTAATTCGATGCTTATGTTGTGGTTTTGTATTAAAGTATCGGCAACTGATATTTGATACTGGTCGGTTTTCCAAGTGAGTAAACAATAAACAGCAACAACAACAATGAAGACGATGGGTAACCTGATTAAGGAAAAGTTTTCCCTTATGGCAATAGTAGTTAATCATATTTAAATTATTAGATGAACGGTCATTGGCATTAATCTTCTTAAATTTTCATTGCCAATGATGCTGCTGACGTCGCAATGCTATTCGACAAGAGTTGTTCTTTGTTTCGTTGTTGCTAAATCATTCAGCTGTTGGTAAAACATTGTGTGTTGTGTTTCCTTTCTAATTGAGTGCCATAGATATTGATGTTACTTGAATTTGTTACTGACGAGTACTAAAGTACTGTAAGTATCATTTTTTTTTTTGTAATTTAATTGTAACTTCATCTGGAGTTCGAAAATAAGAGTACAAAGTATTTGTATCAACAAGTGGCATTTTGCGTTTGTGTGCAGACACGTTGTATTGTATGGGCGTCTGCACTGGTGTTTAGAACTTAAAGCTTTTAAGTAAAAGCTCTGTACGCTTTTATTTAGAGCTTTCTAGGAGTAACGTGGGTGACACTGGCTTTGCAGACATTTTCACTGTTTCCATATGGAAAACTTTTGATGTACCCTCATACAGCAGCCGCATCCTGCACTAATCGTATTTCGCTCAACAAGTTAAGACACGGCAGTGGGAAGCATCGAATATTTTCGCCTATTACGTTTATTTAAATGTTTAAATTTATATTTGCTAAATCCTACTAATATATCGCTTAAATTCAAAACTAACGACATCAGCTAAAGGAATCAAACTAAATTGTACAAAACATTCGGCATGTTGTTCTCCCTAGGTAAGTCAATACAATTGATGGAATAGCGGGAGGTAATTGGGGGAGCTATCAAGTTTGTGCAATTATTATGCATAGAACATGTTATTAACAAGCCAACGCCTCAATTGAAATGCAGCTCAGAAAATATCTCAATCAATAGAGTTAAAAGAATGCGCATCACCCTACCACATACCGCAGCGAGTGCCTGGCATATTAACCAACAACAAGGTTAAGCTGCGTGCAATTGCATGCCAATTTCTATTAGCGGATGGCTCAGTCAGTTGAATCCTAAATGTGCATTAATCATTAAACACTTAGTTTAATAATTAGCTTACGTTATGAGCATATAAAAAGCACCCAAAGCTTTTTGGGGCAAGCTACTCCTATGCGTGTAGTTTTGCAGTTGTCAAAGCTTCTTTGCTGCTATAGTTACTGCGGCTGCGGCTTTGAAAGAGCGAAGCGCCAACTTTAAATTCAGTTGCGCATCGCACTTTGAGGTGCTCGGTTGTATTAGTATAGTATTTGATATTATTTTGTTTCTATTATATTGTTGTGGTTTTTATGTGTTGTGTGCTTACTTACTGCCATAAATAATTGTCGTTGTATGCAAATGAAAATTGAGCATTAGCTGAAACAAAGTATTTGGCAATTAGTTTCGATTCGTGTCGATTTTAAAGTGTGATCAGGTAACAAAATGTCTAAGGATTTGGATATTGAACAAGCGGCACAGGAAACATCGCCACCGACTTCAATAGAAGTCAAAGCCGAGCCTGTTTCTGTTGTTGAGGTCACAACATCGACAGTAGCGCCGGTAACGGTCGCGCCTGCTCCATCGGCAACGAATGGAGAAAATAATGGCAAGATAACAGAGCAGGAGCAGCAAAAACAACAGCAACAACAACAACAACAACAGCAACAACCAATAGAAAATACTACAGCAACAACAACAACAGCAACAGTTTCAGCAATGGCAGAACAAGTACATCCAACAAATGCTGCATCCGATGCAGCTACAAATAAAGGTACAACAACACCGAACACACTAACAACATTGTCCATAAACGTTATGGCTTTGGGTTGAAACTTTGGTTAGTGCCAAGTTAAATGAACAACTCGCCTCAAGCGCTGCTTAACGTTTTAGTTTCGAATTACTAGTAAAAGTTATAGCCAAACGCACCAAACAGACGGACAGACAAACAGGACGGACATGTGTAGAAAGAAAGGCAAGCAAACGTACATGCATGCATAGAAAGGCAAAGAAACGATCGAGGGAGGGGCAATGCGATGGAGAGTGTGAAAAGACCGATGCAACTGCACTGCCTTCGCTCATCCTCCTTCTTCGTCTTCGTCTCCGTCTCCGTCTATATCTACGTCACTGTCTGCATATGTCTCCTGTTCGGTTCGGCTCTGTTCGTCCCGTCTTCCTCTTTCCTTATCTTTCTCTTTCACTTGCTCTTGCTCTTGCTCTTGCTTTTGCTCTTGCTTTTGCTCTACCCCCCCCACCACTCCGTATTCAAAGCCATCAACATCATTGCACAGCATTCGCATCAACTTAAATTTCACTTTAGTTTTTCAACATTTTTGTGCGCCGCTTTATTTATTTTACTTTTGCTGTCTTAAATTTTTTACGCTTTTCCAAAGACGTCGTCGTCATTGTCGGCGTCGCCGTCTGCGTCTACGTCTGCGTCTGCGTCGCTGTCGCCGTCGCATCTTCAAAAAGTTTTACTTTTTATGCATGTAGATTGCTTATTTTTGATTTGTATTTCTTTGCCCATTACCTTCAAATTTTTCGCACGATCTGTTGCAACGCTTTACTGGGCACCAGACAGCAACAACAACAACAACAACAACAGCAGCAAAAGCATCGGCAGTCACAACATTAATAAAAACGACTGCAACACACCTGTTTTACAGGCTATTAATAACAATAATAATATAAATAATGAAGTGCACATCGATTATGATTAATATATATATATATACATATATGTATATATTAATTGAACTTCTTTAAATAAATAATCACTTTACATTTTAATGTCCTAGACAAAAAAGACACATGCGTCAAGTGTCTGGTTACAACATAAACGAGTGCAACAAGTGCAATGCGAGTGACTGTGCTACATTTATAGTTACCCATTTTGCTCATGATTTTATTTATTTGCATTTTCCACTGGAAAAACTTGAATTTCCATTAGGTGACTTTAATCACTGAATTCAATTTACATATGTGCCAAAATATAATTAACTTATCTACAGGCTGTTTGGGTAGATCCAAGAATTTGTCGAATTTTAGTTTCAAATTTGAAAAGCCCAAGTCATTTGATGATAGCCAATAATAACATTAACTTAATCCATTTCCATTGTAGTTTCTTATCTTATCTAATTCCCCATCCATTCTATTTGTATTATTTATAATTCTGAAATATGTATTAAAAAACTTTCATTAACATTCATATTACTGTCATTATCTCTCCCGCTCTGTCTCTCTTTCTCTCTCTCTCTCTCTCTCTCTCTCTCTCTCTCTCTCTTTCTCTCTCTCTCTCTCTATCTGCGTTTCTGTCTCTCTTTCTCTCTATATTCCTTTCTGTTTCTCGATCTATTTAAACTCTCTGTTTTTTTACATAGCTTAGTCTCCCCCTCACCCTCTCCCTCTCTCTCTTTCTCTGTTTCTCTAACTCTGTAGTTTTGTTTCTGTCTCTCTCTCTCTCTCTTTTCTTTCTTTCCCTTTCTCCCACTCCTGTACTAATTTTTTGATGGACTTTCACCAAAACATCTCAACAAAGCCTTAAACTTCGATATGATCTAATTTGCCTATGTGTATGTACATATATACATAACTGTGTATGCGTGTGCGTGTGTCTATATATCATTGAATGAATCGCTTAGTTTTTGAAGGACAAGCATTGAACTTTGTTGTTCTTGGTATTTAAACATTGTACATTTTGTTTCCAATGAATTGTTACACAGGCGCAAACAGTTGAAATCATCAAAGAATCGCAGAATTTTTCAATTTATTTGCAACTTTTTTATTCTTCTATTTTTACTCCTCGCTCTCGCTCTCTCTCCCTCTCTCTCTCTTCCTCTTGTTTCTACCACCCACTCATCTCTTACCGCACACACACACACACACACACACACGCATAGTAGATACACACTGAGCAATGCTATTTCCAGCGATTTGATATCATTCCTCCAACGACTACCGAAGATTGTTTAAAGGCTACCAGACAATGTTTACACGCAATGCTGATAAGAGTTCTCGAAGAGGCAGCCAACACCTTGTGCCGCCACACGAAAATTGTTAGAAAATCATTTTAGAACGAATGTTCACACGATCGCTAGAGACGTGTAATTTAATCTCCATACAGTTTGTTTAGATTATGTATGTAAGTGGACACGGACAAAGTCCGTACCATAATGTGCCATGTTTTCCTTTCAGCTCTTGATACGCGTCGACGAAATTTTGTTTATGATCAGATTTCCGGATACTCCGGTCGCCTGCGACTTGCTTCTTATGTGTGCCTGTGTGCGTGTGTGTCTTGATATCATATTAATGGGTTAATTGCCAAGCTCTGATGACATAAAATAATTATAAAAATAATAATCAATAATTGACTTATTTATGAATCAGATCTTAAGTTGCATAAACTTCGTCTTAAATATACATAAATCATGAGAATTACCACGCCCATGAATTTCGTTTGGGGGACTCAGTTAAAAAATTCAATATTCCAAAGTGCTTCGAATTTCTTGCTTATCGTAGGCGTGGCAAAAGATAATAAATAACTATTTTAACTCTCTACAAAATTATTAATTATATTTTAAATTTTATATTTTAATTTTTTTTAATTTATTTTATTTGTTTCTTTTTTTTATGGAAATTGCATATTTTTGTCACCAAAGGTAACGGCAACGACAACAACAAATCCAACATGAATCCAACGCTGATCAACTTCAAGGTGCTGTACATTGTGACTCAGCTGTGCGGTCTCCAAATAATCGTTTTGGTGGGCGTCTTGATTGGGCAGCACTTTGGCGGCTTGGGTGGCACTGCCAATCCCAGTCTAGAGTTCAACTGGCATCCACTGTTCATGACCATTGGCTTGATATATTTGTATGGCAACTGTGAGTAGCGTAGTTAATACATATGTTTAAAATGTTTTAGTTCTTGGAACGGAAAAGGTGTATCTAACGGGCACTCCAATATTTTTTTTTTAATTGCATATTGCAGCCATACTCATCTATCGGGGCTTCAGAACCACGCGCAAGAAGACACTGAAGCTCACCCACGCTGGCATACATATGGCCGCCTTTATTTTAACGGTTATCGCGCTAAAAACAGTCTTCGATTCGCACAATCTTGCCGATCCTCCAATTCCTAATATGTACTCACTGCACTCATGGTTGGGTCTGTCGGCAGTGATCATCTTTGGCCTCCAGTATGTGGCTGGCTTTATGGCCTATCTGGTGCCCGGCATGCGTGAGAACTATAAGGTTGCCATGATGCCATTGCATATATATTTCGGTCTATTTGGTTTTGTGTTGTCCATTGCCTCCGCCCTGATGGGTCTCACCGAGAAGGCAATCTTTGCTGTGTAAGTTTCCTATCCTCATCCCCCTTTTTACAGTATCAAATCTTTAAACAAATTTCATTCTATTCCATTTGACAGAAAACCCAGCTATTCGGTGCTTCCCGCTCCTGGCGTCTTGATCAACGTTATTGGAGTTCTCTATGTGATCTTTGGCGGTCTTGTTGTTTATCTGGTCACTGAGCCAGCGTACAAACGCAAGCCGCTACCAGAGGATACAGCTCTCCTCTCCAACACCTCCAATGAGTAGGTAATCCATCGATCGCATCCCTAGATATACGAAGTATTTACCTAAGCTCAAAACTGTGCACAAAACATAACAACTACAAAAGGAAGGGTAACTGTTCGGTGCTTTTTATGTGGATCCTCAAAGTTATACGAAATGTTAAGTTATGTGTGCTACACGTATTGTTGATGTGCATGTTTTTTTTTTATTATATTGATAATGTTTATAATAATACGTTATTTATAAACATATAAATAATGCTAATATACATTTAAATCAAATTATGTGACAAGTAATCGAGCGAGCTCAAGTTTCAAGTGTTTACGATTTTGACCCCAGAAAATCTGTATTATACGAATGTATATTATATACATACATATATATATATATATATATATATACATATGCATATACATAAACCATAAATAAAACTACTTATAAATATCGATCAGCAATTTTGAATAATATATATAATATAATATAATATAATATAATATATTTTAAGTATTCTCTTTATCCTTCGTATCCTCAGTATTTGTATCCTTTGGCGCAACTGTTGAGTCAACACTTTCATTTCCTGATTCTGGGGGATCGATGAACACAACCATAGATTGTTGAACGGTTGAGCTAGCTGTGTTGTCATCAACGATTATCCTTATACTGTCCAGGTCGGTGTCACTTGCCTGTTGCATGTACAACGTGTCATCGAGTGCCACAAAGTAGGTGGAAACATTGCCCCTGCCTTCAACGTACAGATTGCCGCTATATTCACATTTGATGTCAAAATAATTTAAAATCTTGGCGGTGGGCTCATCGATGTGTATAGAGTCAAAGAGGCCGAAGCGGGCCAGTTGGGAGGCGGTATTTACTGGATGACCCCAGATGTCAAAGTGTGGCCGTGGCATGCCCACGACTCCAGCAACAACAGGTCCATGCGAGATGCCTATGGGATCAGTGTATTAATAAGTGTGTCCTTAAGACTGAGTTAATACGTTACAGGACACACCTATTTTCAGTTGACCCCACATCGTGTTATTATATTCCACGTGTGTATTTATTTCCCAAATCTCCTGCATTGTACGGAGCAAATCTAGGGAGAACTCTACCAGGGCTAAGATACATCTATCGTTCCTCTTCAGAAGCGGATGATTGACTCGCACACTAAAGTTGAATCTTCCTGGCAGCTTCTTATAGCTTTTTTCGTCCTCGTATTTACGTGTACCTGCACAATTATTTAAATTAATTATATATTTTAATTTTAATAGTGTGTGTGTGTGTGTGTGTGTGTGTATGTGCAAGTGTTTACTTTTCAATCTTCTTATAATCGTCTTCTTTTTGCGGGCAATAAAAGTTTTATGTCTGATGTTCGTCTTCTTCGGAGGTTTGAAAGGAAATCCTGAGGCAGCAACATAGCCCCAAGTAAAAACTTTGATCTTTTCAATTTTGTAAATACCCGCATAGTTCTCCAAATGCTCATCGTATCTACAAATGTAATCATTGAGCGTACGTATCGTAGTCTTTTCCGGATCATAGTTCTCCAATATGGCGAACATGACTGCCACCTTTTCAAAGGTCTCAGGTAACATGTGCGCAGTGTTTTCCGGATCCAAGTACATTGTTGGAATGTAAGATGGCATCAAATTTCCCATTATGACCTTCACGGAATGGTCGGCCTTTTTCGCCAAATCATGTTTCTTCAAAGCTCGCTGCTTTGTGCTATAAATTGTTATGAGAGTTTTAAATGAAAACATTTGTATAGAAAATGGGGAAAATGGGAAATGGGAAAATGGTAATTTCTTACTGAAAATCCGCTTTTCTTATATACGTCAAGTGTTGTTCCTTGAAGAAAAATAATATTATGAATTTTACAATATACCAGATCACTAAAGTGTCATTGGATCGATCTTGCTCCAATGACGTATTTTTTTGCGATAAATACATGTTCAGATTTCGAAAATAAACAAAATTTAGCACGGTCAAAAGAAACACCTTGGACACCAATTGCTGTCCCGGGAAGAGGAACATCAGGGTTTGGATCAAGACAAAAAAATTTGCATATTTCTGTTCATGAAATTAAAAAAACAAAATAATAAAATAATTATAATATAAATAGTATATATTCCAAATTGCTTGTTCACTAAATTAATAATAAAAATTAATTTTATATTTAACTTATATCATTTTTTTTTTTAAATTTAATATTTTTTTTTTAACTTTGTCTTTGGCTGCTTTAAGTTCTTCTCTTGATTTTTAAGTCAATTTAAGACTATTTATATCCGGCCAATATTTAAAATTATTAATAAAATAATAGATTGGATATATATTTAAAATTAGACCTTCTCCTATTAAATGTGTCCACTAGGTAGGGTGAATATTATTTTATATTTAAGCTAATTATTTGTATTTTTATTTTTATTTTTTATTTATCGATTCATAATTTGTTTTTATTTTTTTTATTTTATATATTTTTTTTATTGAAATATGTATTTTTTATTTTTTTTTATTTTTCGTTTTTGTTATTATTTTTTTATTTTTTATTTAAATAATTATTTTATATTTTTATTTGTTTTTTTTTCATTATTTTTTTTTTGTTATTTTTTTATTATGCGCTACCTATACTTACCCAAGTGCTTTCGCACATTTTTTTTGTAACTTCGTCAGCGTCTTGTAAATTACCAAGGCAGTCTTCCTGTCAGAAGGAACATTTACGTGTATATATATATATATACGTATATACATGAAATAGTTATATATGTATGTGTAATATATTTTCCGTACTTACCATATTTATTAACAATATCATAAAGGACAGTGATATACTTGCCAGGAAGAAAAAAGTTTGCAAATTGGGTATATTCGTAATAGACTCGGAGAGGAAGAAGAGCACTTTGCTGGGTAGAAATTTGGGTCTTGTAGATTTTGAGGGATTAGTTAGTTGAATCCAAATTTTTTTATACCAGGCAATTAGACACAACACAAATTGAATTCCAAGGAGAATGGCTCTTTCGGGAATTCTCTTGTTACTTGGAAGAGAAAATAAATTTAATTTTAGATATTAACAATTTTTTATACAGTTTTGGATTCAGATTTTTAAATTGGAAAATTAATTTGAATATACGTACTTGGGAGGTAAACAAACCGATGCAAAGACGGCGATGCTCACAAAGAGTCCCATTAGGAGACTGTAAATAAGAAAAATATGCGACTGGTCCCTGTACTTGGATTCGGTCTCCTTGTTGTGAAACAAACGCCAGACGGAACTAATAAAAGGCTTGAAAAAATCATCATCGTTCGCGAATTTCCTTGGATCGGAGAAGTCAAACAAGGAAGCCTGTCTGGGTTGACCTTGTGCTGAGAAAAGTGGAATATTTTCGATGCCGGAATAACTTACCGACTTACGCAGCCGATGGGCATTTTTTCCACCTTTTCGATCATAATTCTATTTAGCTCCGCATTGCTACTCTCTATTATGTCTGGCAATGAGCGCCTTGATTTTATTGATATTTCTTCCCAGTGGGAGTCAATCGATGATGTCTCCAATGGGGCTCTCTCGGTAGCGACACGAGATGCATGTGGGTCGATCAAGAATGTTTTAATGTTTCGTAAAAGCCGAACCCTAAACGTCTCGGTTGTGCTTCTTATGTATTGATACTCATCGTCCAGCATATCGATTGATGTACTTGATATGTGAACCATGCCGCTGACACCTGTGCTCACCAGGCCGTAGGTGATGCTCACATCGCGTGACCATATATGATATTTCCATTTCGAACAGCCCACGATGCCGCCGTACACCTCACCTGAGTGGACACCAATGCGCATATTAAGATTAAATTTCCGCAATTTGGTAAAATTTTGAATATCTCGTATCATTTCCAAGGACAATTCCACACAGGATCTAGCATGATGGTAACTTTTTTCCTGTATTCCAGATACACAGCAATAGCTATCCCCCTGGAAGTGGACACGGTTCGCATTAAAATATTCGGTAGCTTTATCAAATTTACGAAATATATGATTCATAACGCCGACCAAACTCATCGCGCTCAACTGTGTGGTTAGAGTTGCGTAATTATCCATTTCGGCTACAAGGATGGTCACATTTGAGTGTAGCTTTAGGTGGATGACCCTTTAAATAGAACTTATCTTAGTGTAAATAAAATTTTCTATTTAAATTTATTTATAGAAACCGTGTAGCGTTCGATGACATTTTTTGCATCTGCTTGTCTATGCGCGACATCACATCGTGCTCCAATGACTCTATCAAAACGGGTGGAAGGATCGTGTTGATCAGTTTCTTCTTTTTTGCAATAGCCAACTTAGGGAATACTTAGGAATATATGTGTTGGATCTTCAAAATTTTTCTATTTTCAACTTACCTTTAATAGAAAGTTTTGATAAACGAGCTCTCTCCGGTTAAGGAGCATTTTCCTATAATGATAGTCCATTCCAAGGCGAAAGGCGGCCATCACCAAGTTGAGCGAGATGATATAAATGGTGTAACTAGTTATTATGTCAAGCCTCAGAGGTTCCGAAAAAGGTACCGTTATGACAACATGAAGCCAGTAGATGACAGATATTCCCAAGGCAAGTACATAGGAATACCCGAGTACTCCTGTCGGCAATAGGAAATACACCGATATAAGAATGAAATGATCAAAGATGGCCATTGTGAAGTAAAACTCCTCCATCTCGAATATATCAATAGTACAATCTAAATTAAAGATCTATATTGAGCTATATACGATTTGTGTATTACTGAATCAATATGAATACCAAAAACACATAGGCTAAATGCCAAAATGCAGGTGGAGGCTATGTAGAGCTTGCAAAAGTATTCATATTCGATTTTCAGTTTGGAGTAAATGCGAACCACTACAGGAACTGTGATCATGAGTAGTAGATGGTTGGCCGTGATAAACAGTGAGCCCTGTAAGAGAGAAAAGCAATTACTCTGGGATTATTACTGTAAAGATATGGAAAAACTAACGCCTATGATATACGAAAACAAAACGTGAAGCAAAAGGGACAACTCAAAGATAAACACAAAAAGGGCTAAGTTGGTAACAGTCAAACGGGCAAAGTAACGCTTAAGGTGTGGCTCCATCTCAAGGATTTCAAATTCATTCTGTGATTTAAATGAAAATTCCAACAATAAGTCAATATCTAAAATTAATATCGATTATCGATTTTTATTTTGGCCATAAAACTCACGCGCAGCTTATGCCACTCCGAGCCCTTGGTGTAGCTTGGTGTAGACTCAATGAAATCATCATTTTTCACTTTACTTTTAATGAAGAGAAAAGTTCCACTGCTTGTAGAACTCATTATTTTTTTTTTTTTTATATCTTCCAAAAAAAAATCTATAAATTTTTTGTCAAAAGTTTTTTGAGACTTTTGACTTTGGGTGTGAGACAAAAACTAAATATGTATCAAGAGTTTAAGCTTAAGTGATACATTTTTTCCCAAACGGTTATTTCTCACCCAATCGGTTATGTGAAAAATTGTGATCAGTTTTTTTATTTATTGAAATGAAAATAATTTTATTAAATTTAAGATTAAATAATATATGATTTATATGTATTTTTTTTATATATATATTTACATTATACAGAAATTATTGCTTTAAAAATCTATAGACTTTCGATTTTTTTTTTTTTAACCAGGCTCCTGTGAATCTTGCCGATCGGGCAGGAACCCTTCGTATTCGTCATCCGTACCCAGTACATAGGTGGGAATATCGCCCCGCCCTTTGACAAACGTCATACCCCGATAATTGCATTGTATATTAAATTTACGCAGTTTCATTGCCGTGTTCTCTGTAACCTGAATCTTTCCAGGAATACCCGTTGAGTCCATTCGCGATGCCATATTCACTGGATTACCCCAGATATCATAGTGGGGCTTGGATATGCCTACTACGCCGGCCATCGCTCGTCCATGCGAGATGCCAATACGAAGCATTCCATAGTCTGTGCTCCCTTCATAGGCGGACTGCATATTCTCTGCGTTGAATCGCTTCATTACGCGCATTAAGTCCAATGCAAAATTGGCCATTACCTTGACCACTTCGTCGTTGCTCTTCATATTTGTGTTATCGCCGTTACTCAGTCGTGGTGTCCCATTAATCAGATTTCCTTCGTACTGCCCACGTTCCAGGTCCAAAGCAATGGTACTTCCATTGCCGTAGGGCACACGCTGCACTTGCTCTGAGCCCGAGGTACGGTACTGGCTCCGACGACCATTTGGCATAAGTGAAACGTTCCTGAACTTCAGTTGCGGTGCATTCACTTGCTCGGAACGAGTAACATCCAGTCCACAGGCAGCCATATATGTCCAATTGGCCACCTTAATCTTCTCCACACGCATGCTATCTGAGTATTTGTTAAGCTAGAATAAAGCCTGAATGTAAATTGTTCAGAATTGCCCACATCTTTGGTACTCACCACATCGTCAAAGTCGCAAATAATCTCGTTCAGTACCCGCAGCCCAATTTTATCGGTATCGAAATTTTTGATCGATGCAAACATAACGGCAACATTATCGTACTCCTCGTAGTAGAGTTCGTTCGGGAGTTGCGTGGATAGATAAAAGTCCGCTGCAGAAAGAGATCAAAATATACAACGATAGGAAGTAAGGATGATGGAAGGACTTACCAACATGTGATGGCAAAATGTTGACCAGAAGTACTTTGATTGTATCATTGGTGATGAGTGCGTCATCCTGTTTCTGCAGCAGTTGTCGCTTCCAGCTGCGAATTGCTATTGCATTTAGTCAATAAGTTTAAGACTTTGGAACTAATTGACTTACTTGTAATCCACTTTGGCTATAAACTCTGTCTGACGTTCCATAAGATGGAATATGCCCAACGTTATGATGATCAGTAAAATGTGAGAGTACTCGGCATTGAAGCTCACATTGGTTGACGGACTGCTGGCAAATATGTAATCGAACTCAACAACCACCAGGATCGCGTAGGCGATGGTGATGATAACAGCCACTGAGGTCTTAACAATGAACGGTATCCGCGTGAAAAGGAACGATGTGCCAATAACCAGAGTCATACAATTCGTCAGGATCTAAGAGAACAGTGCAGGTGATGCGGATAAAATGAAGGATATTCATACTCCAGCTTACCCAGGGATGAAAACATAGAATACGTTCCTCATATGTAAGAAACAATGCTTGATTATCACTTTCAATGGCCCCACAATCCACCTGTAAAGAAATATTAAATTGCTTAATTTAAATAAAAAATAGAGCCACGATTTCATTCGTTGTAAATGGCAAAACTTTCTGAAGATATGGCAACATTCGAAGTGCACGCAAATTCTAAAAAATCAAAGTGTGGCAACTCTACGTTCGTTTCTGCCATTTGTAACTGGCAAAAAATGCAGCCAACGGGAAAATAGGTAAACACGTAGAAATATATATTTTTAAGAATGTTATGAATCTCTGAGATTTCATAAGACATATTTGGGAGCTTACTTACTACCTGCATTGCTGCCACAGCGCAATAGGAGATTATTGTCAGGAAGTAGACAACAAGACGAATGGTGATATTGCGTTGCATCAGGTCGGACATCTTATAGAAGAGGCCGCTTAATCTGGAGTGAGGGAGCGACGTTTGCGTGTCGGAGACATACATAATCCACAACTTTTTGTACCAGGAGATTATAAGTAGTGTCGTGAGCAAAGAAATTGTCACCCCATCGATATACCAATAATGATATTCGGCACTGAAATTAAAATGACCAGAAGAAAAAAAGGGAGAATTAGAAGGGAAATTGTCAGCTACGCAATTACACAGTTATGTCACTTACTCCTTGCTCAGCAACTGTATACATAACAGGCAGATGTAAACGAACCAGGCAAGTGCAATGCTATACTTGAGCATTACATCAGGTTCCCGTATATATTGCAGCTCCCAATTGCGTATCCGAAAGAGAAGACAAAAGGAACTGATGTTCCGTCTAAAGGTTTCTTCCTCGATTTCATCTTGAGTTAGGTTCGTTGAGCGACGACACACTTTGGTGATCCTAGTGCAAAGAAGAGATAAAACATGTTGAAGATTGGATTAGTTGATGGGCCTATCTGATAGCTTGGTATGTCACATTTCATTACTGTATACGACCGATCGGCATTTTGTCCAGTTCCCGACACATTTCCAGCTTGGCCTGGTTACGTACTTGATTGTATTGTTGGAGAGTTGAGTTGTACATGAAATTGGCCTTGCTGGCCTCACTCAACTTTTTGGCCTGACGCTCACGCTGCACCCGACGCGGATCATGCATGGGGGCCTATAACTTTCGTTACTGTGTAATTGTGCAATTCACCTCTGGGCGATTAGTGGAAATGGGTCAATACTCACGCGCAGAGACTTGATCAGGAATGTCCGAATATCATGTTTCTGCAATACAGGATCTTCCCGAGCCTTTTCTGTACCATCCTCGTAGAAATACTCGCCATCAAGTAGACGCAACGTTTGCTGGCTGACATGAACACGTCCCGTGGCGCCAGTGGCTTCCAGTCGATTGGCGATATCCACATCTTTGGACCAAATATCAAACTGCCATTTGGCGGCTCCAATAACGCCCGATAGCACGTCGCCAGAGTGGACTCCAATACGCATATCGATATTCAGATGACGCTTTTCTCTGATAAAATGCAAAATAACAAGTGATAACCCACCTTTGAACAACATACCTGACATCTCGGATGTCCTTAATCATGCGCAGCCCCAAATCGACACAGCACTTGGCATGATCCTCGTTGGGACTGGCTAAGCCGGCAACACAATAGTAGCAATCACCCAAAAACTTAATACGCATCACGTTGTACTCCTCGCTGGCAATATCGAAGCGGACGAAAAGATCGTGCAATGCCTCCACCAGTTTCTTCACGTCCAGCGTGGTGGTCAGATGCGTGTAGTTAACCACATCTGCATAGAGGACCGTCACATCCTTGTGTGGCTCTATGAAGAGGGTTCTGTAAAGGAAAAGCATTCAGCCTTCGGTGCATGAATTCAGAGCCGAGAACATACCCATGATCTGGTTGCCTCCAACGCTTCAGAGCTTGACTGTTGCACTTGACACGCTGATCGAAGCCTGTTCGCTGTTTATGCTGCTGCTTGGAGCGCTCGATACGATTGCGGACGTCCTCCTGCAGACGATCAGCAATCTGTGCGGGTAAAATACTCAATAACAGACTTCGCTCCTGATCTCTGGCATAGCGCAACAGGAGATTTTCCTCCACATATTGCCGACGATCGAGGAACGTGGTCCGAAGCGCAATATCTCGCATCAGCCGGAAGAAGATGCCCAAGCAATTGACGCAACTCAGGTAAATGGCTTCACTGTATTTCAAACATAGAAAGGGAACTCAACTTAGGACTAATACGAATAATAAAACTTAAACCAAATTACGGATGAATCTGGGAGGGGATCTCCAAATGTGAAATGTGAGTATTATGGCATTATCCTTGAACAATCCTTACTTGAGTATACTGTGCATTTGGTTTTCCTCCTTTGAAGTTATCACAAAACTATAATTGATAATATAACAGATGGTAACGGCGGATCCCAGAATGACGGGCTGCAGGACATAGGGGATCGGCATGAACATGTATATGGCGTACAATGTGTAAGCATCATAGATGGGGTTAAGAATGTCATTGTTGGTGGTGGCGTGGTAGATGTTCAATCCAATGTCTAAAAATCAGTGAAAAGAATGACAAATTATGTACAAGATACACGGCTCAGCTTTACACACCCATGAGCACCATTAAGGAGACGGCCATCCAGGAGGACGCATACACCACCCATCCGTGCTTACTGATGAGCTCGTTTCTGAAGTTGACCGAGAGTATTAACCATATAAGCAGGCCGGTGACCACATAGGCGCCCATATCAATATAGGCATAGGTCAGATCTGACGAGGTGAGCAGTAGCAGGGCATGGGTGAAGGTCACCAGTAGCTCGATGAAAATGAATATGGACAGATAGCCAATGCGCAGGCGTCGCATGTACAGATCGTAGGACTCCTCTAGCTCCAAATTGCGGCATTTTCGCTTGTGATAAAACCAAGGGGTAAGCAGTTAAAAGTTAATGAAAGTTGAAAGCTTACCACCAGATATGACCATTCCCAGTTCTTCTCATTGTTGGATGTCTGGGACTGCTCGAAGTTGGAGCGAAAGGGATGCGAGCGATTGTATTCAATGCCGGAATCAAAGTGTGAATTCATTTTTCCGTGGTCTTTGTCGTTGTGGTGCGCGGCGGCGTAGTTTAGGTTTTCAACATTTTTGGTATTTAGTGTTTTGGAAAACTTTATCCGCAATCAACTGCACACCATTTGGCTGGGGGTTGTCGGTAAGGTTGTATTTGTATTTGTATTTGTTTTTGTTTTTGTTTTCGTTTTTATCTGATTGAACCCTAAACCACGAAAGTCGAAGTGCCGCTCGATATATATATATAAAAACATTGAGTCAGTCAATAAGACGATTGACTTCAGCCTTTGGGCTTATCAAGTTGTCGGGCTGTGGAGAGTTAAAGAGAGGGAGGGGTGTGTGAGTGTTGCGAGTGTATGGGTTTCTGGGTTTTAAGGCTTTAACAATTATATGAAGCACATATTTGGTTAATTGTTCTCGTACAATTTTTCAAGTGTATCGCCAACTGTGACTGAGGCACGTCTATGCGGCAGCTAATTTAAAAATTTGTCTAATGTCTGTTGTTGATATCGCTAATGGTTTGTAAATCACACACTTGCATATCTATTTAAACACACACCCATCTATAAGCAGCTCACACACACACACATGCACACACTTATATATCTAGCGTGTATACAAATTTTATATCATTATCTGTTGTTGCATTTGCAAAAGGTGGACAATTGGATGCAAGGAGAAAGTGAGATTCTCGACTGTTGCGGAATTGAATTAAATTTAATTGTATATTGTATCTGGCTTACTAATGGCAAGACACTTGGAGTAATTCACACTTCACTTTTGTTGGCAATAAATACGATAATAATTAATAAAAAATTAACACCACTTAAGCTCGTCGCACTGCTACAAGCCAATACAAAACGGACAAGTATCACAAATTACTCTTTAGCAAAGCTGATAAGCGTCGTCGATTGCCAGGCACGGTTACGGACGGCTATTGCTTCTCAGGGAGCTCGACGCACAGTCAATGGCTGCGTGCTATATGTCACACCTCAATGTGCAGATCCGCACAGCCAATACGCTTGGACTTCCGCGGCCAACTGAAACAAGAGAGTCAACATATTGATATCACACCTGTCTGTTTGAAACGCTTATCGGTGTGAGGCGTGAGCAATAAATTTAACGCCTGTTTAAGTTGTTGCAACTGATTGATTGTTTCTACGAATGATGGATTATAAAGCAAAAAAATTGTATTAATATATTCAATTTAATTAATTCACGGCTTTAAATTCTTTTTGTATTCTTATAATATATAGCTTTTCAAATTTAAAAGAAACGCGGGCTGCCCATAATGCCGCCACTGTTTTTATGCAGCCCTTAATTCTCAAGTTGGCAGCACGGCCCAATGTCAGATTTTTGTGTGAATGGCAAAGTAAGCAAAATTCACGTTTTTCCTCTGTTACATCTACAGACATTTACAGTGTGTGTTTTAAACGCAGCTAACATAGGAGATTTGTAAAATTTGCTCCCGCTGTCATCTGCTCTATAAGTTGAATAAATAACTATGATTGTTAGTAAAAACAATTAAATAAGATAGTATTATAGTGAAGTGCTTAAAAAATTGCTAGTGGTAGCTGTGAATTGATAATGATTTATTATCAACAAAGTAGTGCATTCTGTTATTTAACAGTCGAAGCAAAGTTTAGTTTTTTCGCTGTCATCTCACGATAGAAGAAGAAGTCAATTATTTTGGTTTTTTCGGCTCGCGTGAATTTCTCTGTCCCTTTTCGTCGTGTTGCAATTAAATAAAAAGTGCGGCATATAAATAGAATTTGCCGGAGGTTTCAGAGCTGTAGATATGTCAGCATTCACTGAATCGGCGCTATTAAAGAAATTAGCCGATCTTAACACCAGTCAGCAGAGCATACAAACATTATCCTTATGGCTTATACACCATCGAAAGCACCACACGGTCATTGTGCAGACTTGGCAACGTGAATTACAGAGTGGTACGTAACCAGACAGTGAAAATTGATTTGGCCAGGTCCTAATGTGCGTGTGTGTTTCTATATTTTTTTTATTCTTCTATCAATAGTGCCAGAACCAAAAAAGTTAACATTCATGTACCTCGCCAACGATGTAATCCAAAACAGCAAGAAGAAGGGACCCGAATTCGGCAAGGAGTTTAGCAACGTGCTGCCCAAGGTATTTGCCCACATTGGTGAAACGTGTAGCTCGGAAAAGTTGCTTGGCAGTCTGGGGCGTATTTTAAATATATGGCAAGAGCGTTGCGTTTATGATCCAAAGACAATTGCCGAATATCGGACACGCCTGAATTTGGATAGCATAGCTGCTCCAGCTGCCACTGGCAATGGAAGTAGCACCGGTAATGGCAACAAAAGTGGTAGCGAAGCCAGTGGGGGCCACAAATCCCATCATAACCACAATCACAGTAGCAGCAGCAGCAGCAGCAAAACGGAAAAGTCTGAGAAGCCAGAGAAACGAAAGCACGGAGAGCGACACTCCAAATCAAAAAGAAATCGAGTGGAGCAACCGACACCTGAAACGCAAAATGGCCATACACCACCATATCTGCCGCTAGGTGAACCACCCGAGCCAGAGGAAGTTATCAAAGCGTTAACCAGCATCGAAAATTCCGCCTCGAGCGATGCACTGGTCCGCGAACGTATCGCCAAGCTACCGCCGGAAATATCCGAAATCAGCTGCATTACCAAATTAGAGGATAAGGAAAAGGCCAAAAATCTGGCCAAGCAAGTGCGAACAATATTCAGTGCATCATGTGTGCCGTATCCTTGTGGCTATACGTTAATAATATAAAAAAATTCCATTTTTAGGTGAACGAAGCCGTTGATTTGCTCAACGATTACAACGCGCGTCTGGCTGCCGAAATGGAGGAGCGAACAAAATTGGCCGTAATGCTTCGTGACTTTCAGGCGGAACAAAGGGAGCTCTTGGCTCAGGCTGAGCAACGTTTGGACGTAAGTATCCAAATATTAAGGATTATAAATATATCTATCTATCTGTACTTTTGGCACATCTGCACATTTTTTTTGTTATCCTGCATTTAAAATTCCATTAAACGCTTAATCGTCCTGATGCACTTGCTCCTTTTTAAAATAACATGTACCACATCGTGCCTAATATGCGCTTCTTGGATTTTGGATTTGCAGGAACACAAAAAGAAGCTGGCAAAGATGGTGGGCTTACAAAAACAGATCCACGATCATTTATCCAATTTGCCAGACTTGACACAGCTGCCAGATGTGACGGGCGGCTTGGCGCCATTGCCCTCCGCTGGGGATCTCTTCAATACGTTACACTAAATCACTCTTATAATCACAATATAGCCAGATCAGCTGCACACCAAGTTAAAGGATGGCATTGGAATGTGATGCACCATCTCCATCCTAGGTCCCTATATTATATATATTATATAAACGTCATAAACGTCACGTTTTTCAACGTCTTATGATCGCAATGTTTTGAGTCAAAAGTTAAAAATTAATAAATATTAAAATGATAATGATAATGCTAAGGATAATGATGACGGTCATGATGATCATGATGATGATAATCAAGATGATGATGATGATGATGAAGATCATTATGATGAAGGATGATAATACAATTAGTGAAAACAATAACAAATATAACAATAGAGATGAAACAAAACATAAAGGAGTACGAGAACAACAACAACAACAACAAAAAAAGAAAAAAAAACAATAAATATTTAAGTAATTATAATTATGATTGTAATTAACAGTTATTATTGGTTAAATACAACATACAATTACTTAATTGCTTTAATCATATATTTTTAATTTGTGATTCAGTTTTAGTGCATGACGTAGTTGGCCGCTCCCTGCCACTTCTCGACGAAGCCAATTATGTCCGAGATGCCGCTGCCTGGGGACATCTTCAGGGCGACCGCAAATTTGCTCCAGACATCGCGATTGACCTGCTTGTTGGACGCTTGAAAGGTGACCGGCTGCCGGCCACGCACCGGATAGCCGCTCAGCAGGCAGGCCATGTCATTTGGGCCCAGACTGGACTCGTATAGACCTCGATCGTCACTAGGCAGGAGCTGGTCTACTTGCTGATCCATGCTGACCGCTAGCACCCATTCGCGCACCTCCTCGTGCAGGCCAGGCTCGTTTTTCAAGTGTATGTCCTCGGGTAGCGGTACGGAGCTGGGAAAATCGGTGGCCGCCAAATCGGAATGATCCACTAGGTTGCCCGAACCCTCCTCAATGGCCTCGCACACGTCCAAGTAGTGGTTCAGCATGACAAAGGCCTCTGCTTCGCGGCCGGCCTGACGCAACTCCATGCCCGCCTCATAGAAACCCTTGTCCACGGGCAGGACATCGGTATGCCGCAGCAGTGCCAAGGATAAGCGCACGGCCACTGGCTGCAGCGACTGAATCGGTCTACAGGCCGAACGGATCGCATAGTAATGGGCAATCAGTAGAAACTCCTCGGCATTGGCCGTGAACTTGGACTGCGCGTGATCGGAGCTACGCAACGCTTGCAAAAGGCTGTGCATAAAGTCGCGCAGCCGTTGCCACAGACTCCCACCCTCTGACTGCTCCTCGCGCAATGAGAGACAGTCCAGAGCAATGCGTCTGTAGATGTTGAAGTGCTCCTCAATGGGCGGCGTTCCATAGCTAAGGTAGAGCCCCAAAGCACTGATGCAGTTACCCTCACGGATGAGCTGAGCAGCATAGGCGGCGACATATTTCTGCAGCACCGAAGGATTCAGTTGCTTGGCCTTTTCCAGGCAGCGTTGCCATTGCCCCTGCTCGGCCAACATATCCAGGGCGCTGATGATGTCAATGTCCGCTAGCTGCTCCACGTTGCCTTCGTGCTTGAGCCGTGACTTCTGTTGCTGCTCAACGTATGCGAGCAGCTCCGGATCGATTTCCTTGGCCAGGCGACGCGCTTTGGACCACTGCTCGGCCCGGATAAAAACATCTACTGCCTGCTTGGGCATATCAGCCGCCAGATACAGCTGAGCTGCTGGTCCAATTTGCTTGATGCCCAAAAGTCGCGGGCCCAGAGCCTGGGCAAGATCCTGGGCATCCTTGCCTTCCAGAAACTGATTGACTATTTCAGCTGCCCGAAGCAGGGCCCGTTCCAATGTGGCTCCATCCTCGGCATTGGAGGCGTCTATCTGCATTAGGCACTCAGCTGCCTTCCGGAATTGCTCGCGCTTTGCAAACTCTGCTGCTCGCTGCAGATAGGCACGAGAATCAGCGGAGGATTCATCGCCCTGGATTTGGCCGCGCTGCTGCTGTGCCTGGAGTCGTCGCAGGTCGTTCATGGCGGACGGATAATGCTCCTCAGCGACCCGTAGAGCGTCCTCAAACAGTGCTTCCTGCTTGTAGTGGTCAACGATAAGATCTGGTCGCTGGGCGCGCAGCAGGAGCATTTCGTAGTCCTGGTAATTACGTGACTCAAGTGCCGCCGTCGCCTGACCAATGAGCACATCCGTCATGGCGTCTGGCAGATGCTGTTCCGCCACATTGAGAGCAGCCTGCCAGTCGCCGGCATGCTGATACATCAGGATGGCTTCCTTGGGCTTGTGGGCTTTTAGGAACTCTGCCTCAGCCTCCTCGAACTTGCCCTCATCTTCCAAGGACATGGCTATCTTTAAATGAACCTCGTCGGTTGATTTACCCGCAAAGCGGCATAGCTCCATGGCGAACTCGAATTGGCCAGAATCACAGGCGAATCCCACTGCTGTGTCCAGTAGCCCCAGCTTGCTAAGGAGACGCACTGCGCTCTCCACTGGCATCGACTTGGCCCACATGTAGGCGACCTGTTGGCTGGCGCCCTCAGTGCCTTTTTGCTTGGCCACACGGTAGCCATCCTCCCAGCGGGAGGAGGAGCAATACATGTGAACGGCGGACTTCCAGTCGCCGGAGGCAATGAAATGTAATTCCGCGTTCTTGAACTTGCCCCGCGACTCCAATTGCCGTGCCAGATGTAAGTGTGTGCTGTCCAGCAGTTCCTTGTGGTAGCGTTCCACCAGACGAATCATGGAATCGTACAGTTCCCGTCGCTTATACATTGCAATGGCCAGATCCGGCTCGTTGACAGCAATGAGTACCTTCTCCGCATCCCGGTACTTGCCCTGCTCCTCCAGGCTGTTGGCCAACTGGACAAACAGTTCGCGCAGCTGCTCGGTCTTTAGGTACTTCTCACCCAGAACATAGGCGCGCTCCCATTTGCCATGCCGATTGAGTAGCTCGATGGCATCCTTGAAGAGATTTGCACGCACCAGTAGATCCTCAGCTCCATCCAGATCTCCAGCAAAGGCCAAGTGCTTCGATAGATCCAGTGCGTAGCGCTGGATCAGCTCTGGCTCGTCCAGCACTTTGGCAATCTGGACTGCCTTGCGCCATTGCTTGGCACCCACAGCCGCCTCCAGTGCCTTTTGAGTGGCGCCCGCTTCAATGTAGTGGTTAATGGAGGCGTCCAGTTGCTTGCGACTAACCAGCCAATCGCCCCATTGCTCTTCCAAAGATGTAACCTCCTGTGGTGACACCACCCGTGCCAGCTCCAAGGCCCTGGCGTAGACGCCGCCCTTACGGTACAAAGCCAATGCGGCCTCTGGACGGGACAAACGGTGGGCTATGTCACCGGCCAGTTCATAGAGTTCACAGTGCACCAGACCCTCGGTCACTTGGAGCATCAGTGGTTCGTCGTGGAGTAGTTGTGGCGTCTTAAGTGCCAGGCGTGCGGCACGTGCCGGCTTGTTTGCCTTGAGGAATAAAGCCATCGCTTGCTGGAGTTCGCCCGCGTCCTCGAGCACTAGACCCGCCTTCTCCTGCTGCTCGGTGTCCAATAAGAAGTCCATGTGCTGTTGCTTCAGTTCGGGCAAACGTACGTAGCCGCGCCGCTCGGCCAGACCAACAGCCTCGTCCCACATACGCAGCTGCCGGTACATCTCCAGGGCTGCCTCAATGTCCCCCTGCTCCAGGTAGATGCGTTCCGCCGCCCGTAAATCGGAGCCAAGCAATGCCATCTTTGCGCGTACTTGTGGACAGAGGATGCCCGGTGTTCCAGTGGCTTCCTCAAACTTATCCCCCTCCTCTATCATCTCGGTCAAATAGAAGGCTTTTGAAACATTGCCCAGCGCCGCGTAGCAACGTTGTGCCACGCGTAGATTGCCCTCCTCCAGAGATATAATGGCCAGATTGTGCCACATGGCTTTTGCCGCCGGCTTGTCCCCCAGTGATTCCAGAAAGTGCACAGCGCGTCCAAAGTCATTGTCATTGACGGCGGTCCCGAACTCCACCAGACCCTCATCCAGCTGGTAGCTGTGCTCGCTCGGTCCGTCCTGGGTACGTACCACTGTGCGACCCTGAAGAGTAAGAAGAGGACAAAGATAAATTTCACTTCGAGATCTTTTAATCATCCACTCACATTCTCACGGAGAACCTCGATCGCCTCTCCCCGCATGCTCTGCATGGTCACATGCTCGGGGAGATCGATGTTATACCAAATGGCCAGATTGCTGTTGCTTTGGGCAACCACCACATCGCTCTGTGGCACCCACTGGACAAAGGAGATGTTGCTCAGTAGCGTCTGCTTCTTGCCGCTGTAGTTGTCCACGAGAATGAGACGGAGCTTCTTGTCGCGGAAGAGGAGCTTGTGGGCCGTTTCACTGAGCTCCAGCCAATCGATTTTGGTCTCATGATTGATTTGACCGCTAACCAATTGACTGACCAGATCCACCACACAAATGGTCTTGGCATCCAGCAGGAAGGCAAGCTTTTTGTTCTCGCGTGCATTGCCGCGCTCGTTGAGGCGCACGGAAATGACATGAGGATTGACGAACTCGGTGCGCACAGAGCCCAGGATGCGATTCTCGCCATATTCGACGAGACTGAGTTCACCCACATTGAAGATCAGGCAGACGTTTAGGTTCTCAAAGTAGAAACGCTCGTGGCGTCCGGACGCTGTCCAGGGTACCTCACTGGCCAGATTACGTGTGAGATCACACAATATGAGCGACTCCTCGGTGCGGCCCACCAGAAAGTTGTCCTTGCCCATAATGCGGACATCGTCTATCTCCAGACCAAGCTGTGATTCGATGGTCAACTGCTGTGTGGGCTCGGCCAGTGAACGCACCAATAGCTGACTGGGAGCCACGAATATCAACTCAAACTTATCCTGCCAAATGGTCCGCTTCAGCACTGACTCGTACAGCAAGACGGCTCCACTAACGGAGCCCAATGCAAGGCGGGCGCCATCACGTCGCCAAATTAGGGCGCTCAGTGTGTACAAACTGTTTATCTCCTTGCTGGCACTCTCACTCCAGGCACTCTGGCGGGGGCTCCAGGCGAAGATGCGTATGCGATCGTAGCTGCCAAAGGCGACGGCCTGTCCATTCGGACTGCAACCTGCAACTGTAAATTCACGCTCGCCCTCTGTGCGCGAGAAGTCAAAGCAGCGCTGCTGTCGGCCCTGATCAATGAATGATAAACGAGAATTACCGTAAGTGTTGAAAGTGAGTTTGTTTTGGTGAGAATAATGAGAGTAAACCGCATGCAAAACGTTCGCTGTTCAGTACAAAGCTTATCGTCAAGCTGAGCGCATCGTGTGGATTTATGAGCGGCGGAGAAGTGAGCAAAATGTGCCAGATTTATATTCTAATGAATATATTATTCTTTGTTATGAATATAACCTAAATGCATTGTAGACAGGTAAGTGACAGTGGGATAATCTTTAAAGTGACAACAAATAAGAATAAAATTACAGAATCTAATTTCTTTCAGCTAAACTTTTGCGTAGCAGATAATTCACATACTCATATATCTAGTAAAGGCGTGAAAGAGGTGAATATATATGTACATGTCCCTGGGTCAAGGTTGTTCTTGTGCCGGCTTACAGGCATGCAAATCAACATACACACACACACACATAGGTAAGCATGAGATTGAATTTTGTAAGCTGTACTCACCACACTATCATAGAATACGATGCGTTGATCGCAGCCCGCAGCGCAAAAGCCACCCTGGGGCCAAGCAAGTGCGAAAGGTGGCACGGGATGCTGTGCAATGCGGCCTAAAGGCTCAGTGGTTTCATCTGTTAGATAGAAGCGAATGATGGTGCCATCGTTGTGGCCGCTAAGAAAGCCGTTGCCCTTAGTGTTGGCCGCAAGAGAAATGCAGATACTGTCGCCGCTGTACAAGCTTTGGGATTTGTTGCTCTTGCAGTGTAGCGCGCGAACCTTGCCATCCTCTAAGCCTGACAAGCGCATATGAATCATAGAGGGAAATTTAATTTATTTGTGTATTTGTAATTCTTTACATATCTGCTTACCCGCCACAATTGCACCTGTGGCCAGCCAGGTAAGTGCTGTTACAGCTCCAGTCTGAGGGAACTTATTGCAAATGACTTTTTTGTCGTTCCAGGATTCGCCCAACTTGTATACATACACAATGCTGTCGCTCTGGCCAACAGCCAGTTTGGTAGAGTCCGGACTAAAGGCGAGTCCTCGAATGACATAGGAGTTCTTGCCATTGGCGGCATTTGCTGGCTTCGTGCTAAATTTATCCCGTCTCTCACCCGCATCATCGTAGAGCAAAATATGTCGATCCGCTGTGGCTATTGCCAATTTCTGCTGATTGGGGGACCAGGCAAGACCCGCTATTCGCTGGATTTGCTCCTGCACCAAGAATTCACATTTTATGGTAAGTTTAATCTATTATCATTTTCATTTTCATTTTTCTCATTATCCTTTACCTGGCCCTCAAGCAGTGTGCGTAAATATTTTAACTGCATCGTTGATAAAATTCACTTTGATTCACGGTTAAAAAAAACTTAGTGAAAAATGAGATTCTATGGTTTCGTTTGTTGTGGCCACGAGTCGTCATGACAACTCCCATGCATCCGCCCGACTCCCAATTCCCCAGTGTGTTGTCAATTTTTTGTTGTCTTGTCATAAATGAACGGCTTTTGTTTTGAAATGCAGCAGGTGCCGGGCATGCCACAGGATGTGAAAGCGTCAATGTGCGCTGCTTTGGCTAGCATTCACGTGGTAGGGCGTTTGAGAGACAGGGAAAAGGGATATCCTTCAGTTGTTGTCAAATACAATAATGATAAACGTCGACGTTAGCGTCGCAGTCAAAGCTGTTGCTTGGTCTACAGCCAGTTCGTTGTTTCAGCCTGTTGGCCTAGTCCTAGCAGAAGCAGCTCCACAGGCGCATGTCTGGGAGAGTTTCGAGCGTGTGCGCGTCTATATTCATACAGGTGTGTTTGGTCGAATGAGCGAGCGTGTGGGCCTGATAAGAGAGCAATGCTAGTGAGTGTGAGTGAGATAGATTTTGAACAGACACAAGTTGGTATAAAAACGCCTCTAGCGGCAGTTTTCCTTTTGGTTTGAGTCTTTGCTAGGAACGTTACTTTGAAATTATTGTTATACATTTTTGCTAGACAACAATTGTTATCCATGTGGACTGGAATATTTCGTATAAGCGGATAAGTTTAATGCACTTATACTTTTTAGAAGAGTTTACAGTTCTTATAATATAATAATAATGTTTGATAAGATATTAAAAGATATTAAATCAATAACATAGTTAATTGACATTTAATAAGATGAATGATAGTTTAATGTGTTTATAATTTTTTTTCTTAAATAATTTTTAGTTTTGCTATTATTTTCTACTTTTCTTTTATTTTATTTTTTTTTATTAAATTGTTTATATATTATTTAACATTTTTTTATATATTATTTGAAATATTTTGTTTTTGATTTATTTTATAGACATTTTTTTAAATTCATTTCTTTTATTACGTGATAAATAATTTTATTTATAAGCCTCGCAGCACTGCTTCGTGCAGTGCCTTTTGTAAACTGCTTGCACTGCTTTGTGTAACTGCTTTGCGGAATTACCCCTTTTTAAATGTCAAAGAGCTTTTCGGAGTCAATTGGAGCTTTAGAATTTTTTTTCCCCACTTAAAAGCTTAGCTTTCGTTTAGTTGAACTGTCGGGTTTCTTCCTTTGTTATCGTCGGTCTTCGGTTTAGTGGCTTCTCGTTGTGTGTCGGGGGCACAACATCGGCTGTCTTGGGCAAGTCGGAGAGCCGCCAGAACACGGATGGGACCATCGACTGCCACTCGTTATGAAGTGTGAGCCAACCGGCCAGGCCGACGTCGTCGGGGGCTAGGCTAATGTATGGGAACGCATTGTGGCAGGTCAAAGCGCGCGCTTCTGTCTAGGCCTGCTACTCAGCCGCCGCTCACTGCATGTTCTTGGCCAGGACTTGTGCTTTGTGCGCTGGCATCCCTTTAATGAGTTTCATTAATTAAAGCTACTTTGTTGGCAGTGGCAGTGGTTGGTTGTTGCCTGTCGGTTGCTCTTCTTGTTGCTGTTGCTGCTGGTGTTGCTGTTGTTGTTGCTCTTGGTGTTGCTCTTGTTGCTGTTCTTGTTGTTGCTGTTGTTGTTGCTGTTATTTTTTTACTCTCCTGCTTATACAGATGCTGTCTATTCGCCTCAACGCGTGGGTGTTTTTGTATTAATGTACACACATATACACACACACACACATACATATACATATAATTTTATATATATATTCATTTGCGTACGGGTGTGTGTGTGTGTGTGTGCATGAGTAAACATGCAACATGGATTTTGTCCTTGACTTTTAATGGGTTTATGACAAAAACGTTGCCTACAACCAAACCATCCACTCACCCAAAGAGACTCGTTGCTAATGTGCAGGACGCATTTTGTTCTTGTCGCTGATTTTGCAGCCTCATATATGTGCCTCGTGTAATGTACGGTCTATGTGTATGATTGTGTGTGTGTGTGTGTGTGTGTGTGTGTGTGTGCCCATATAACAGAGTTGTTAAAGCGGACGTCTGCCGGAAGCTCTTGTGGGTGCCATTTTAGTTCATGTCCACAGAACGCACGCCATTTTTATCTATCTATACGTCGCGCGTTGACTTAAATCCGAAAAAAAAAAAAACAAAAAAAAAAAATATCCCGCTTAACCCCTCAGAAACCCTCCTAAAGCAATGCCAGACTTTTGTCTATCTGAAACTTAGCGATTCCTCCTGTTCCTGCTCCTTCCTTCCCTACAGCAAGTTCTCCGTGTTGTCTGTCATTGTTTCTGCGGGTTTCCTTTTCGGTTTGGCTTACCCACCATCAGCCCGGCATCAGCCCAGCAGCGAGCACTGCATTTTCCACATCCTGCGGACGTTCAGTGACTTTCTCTTTCTTTGCTCCTTTTTTCTCTCTTCCTCCTCCTTTTCACTGTTTTGTTTTACTTTCGGCAACTGAGATGACAATTTGTCGACTTATTATTTATGTCCTTTGCTTAGTTCTCAAGCTGCTCTCCATTAGAATTAGCTTAAAAGTTCAAACAATTGTTCAGAACTTGCGTGCCAGGTGACGCATGAGCTACTCTTGGCCTCCAGCTCTCAACTGATGGAGGCACAAGCGGAAGGAAGAAAGTAGCGATGCGTGTGACGGAATACGCCAGGATATGCGCTTCTTATCGAGTCGTAATGCTTTTTAATTTAATGGAATCTAAGTGGATTTTCACTATCGTCCTGCGCCCCCCTCCCCCTCACTCTTTCTACACCCTCTCCCCCATCCACTGCCCCCATTTTGTTAACTACTTAGGCAAACGGTGACCGCAGCTTCTGGCCAAAATGCGCCGATTTGGCTTTTACCAACAATCTGGTTGAAACGCCAGACGCCAGCTAAAATCGAGGCAAACTTCACAAAACAGCGACGCGAAAGTTTTACTACGGCTTTTAAAAATACACCATCACACACACACACACACACACACATACATGCGCACGCTTACACTTAAAACAGAGAAACGACTAAAAAACTTTTCATAGTTTATAAAAATATAATAAATTAACACTCAAATATGCACGACTGCCAGGGATACCCTAGAAACGCAGAGATCCTTAATCTATGAAAGAAGGATATTTATCAGGGACATGCATGTGTGTGGCTTGTAAAGGCATCAATAAATGCCGCTGACCTTAGAATATCCTTTTTTCCAATTAACTCGTTAAGTTCCTATTTTTGACGGCTGACAATGCCTTTCCAGGAATTCGATCGTTTATGACAATTTCAGGTACAACAATAACAACAACAACAATAATAGACAAATAACAAAAACAGTACAAATCCTTGAAAAAAAAGCAACAGCCACAGAGCAAAAAATAAAAAAAATCATCAACAAATTTCCATAAAATTTATGCAAATATAAAAGTTTGCTTTAAAATAATTAAATATTGAATTTATTCATTAGCTTGAAAAATATTGCAATGTCCTTTCACATGAAGATAGCTAAGGTCCTGCCATTTGTACATTAAAGATGCAAAGATCGAAGGTTCCTTTAGGATTCGAGATTTAAAGATATTTTTGCCACTATATCTCTGGCGTGTCCTTTTTGATCCTGGCGAGTCCTTTGGCAAGCACAGCGATAAGGTCACGACTGCAAGCTGGCCAAAGGACACTCAAATCGCTCCACTCGTTTTAAAAAAAGTTGCCTCTTTGTATTTTGCTTCTCTGTATTTGTCCTTGGGTTTTATCGTCCATCGAAAACAGGAAAAAAAATAAAAAAAAAAAATTAAAATATTAAATTACTAACAGCAACAAAAAGAGAAACAAAAATAAAAAAGAAAATTGAAAAATAATATTAAAAATAAAAAAAATACTGCAGCAGCAAAATTAAAAAACGATTACAGTTTGGTTTTTTTATTTATTGTTTATTTAAACGTATCAAATTATATTTAGAATTTGTTTTAAATTAATTGATTAATTTAATCTTGATTTTATATATTCACAGGCTTGGGAGAAACGTGGAGCAAACAAGGATTCAAAGCCCATCCTGTTTACACGCCTACATTTCAAGGACTACTCAACTTTCCAGAGACTGAAGATCGCAAAGCAACCGAAAATACATTTTATTTTATTAAATAATAATTAATTAATTATATTAATGTATTAATTATAATATTAAAATAAAATGTAGAATAAGTGTATTAAATATTATAAATTGTAATAAATTTAAAAACGTAAAATGTATAAAAAAAAAATTTTAATTTTAATTTATACAATTTATTTCATAAGTTTGTATTTAATTAATGTTTAATTAATTAAAAAATGCAACAAATGTAAAAAACATAATTTTCATAAATTCAATAAATTTAATAAATTATAAAAACAAAAAAATAAATTTTAAATTGTCATTATTGTGTGCTTAAGAATTAAATAAACAAATTTATTTAAAAAATATTAAACCTTTTTTGCATTCACAATCCCCTCAAAACCTCATTTTATTGTCCGTCCTGTCTGTCCGAAGAAATTTCCGTCTGAAAAATGCATCAAATTTCGCTGTTTTCGGCCGCCAGGTACTAGGCGAACAGAAATGACCAGAGCGACGCTGCACCAAAATCTGCCCCCTAGGGTATGCAGCAGAATTTTTATTTGCCTCAAGTGCAGCGGCCCGATGTCTGGTTCTATGAGACCCAACAAAATTGCTCTGCGGGCGAATTTTAATGAAGAAAATCGTGTTGATTTTTTGAATTTATTGATTTATTTAACTATTTGGAGTACAATTATTGGACTTTTGACAATTTTCCTTAAATTTTCAATATATTCTTTATTTATTTAATTAAAAATAATTATGTTATTTTTTTGTTTATTATTTATTTTATTAGTTTTAAGCAAGCAAATAAATTATTTTTATTTGCCTGTGGTGATTTACAGCCGGCAAAGAGTCGCTTCATATGTGAGTAAATAACTTAAATTTAGGATCTTGATCATTTTTCTCAATTTTTCAATATATTCTTTATTTATTTATTTAAAAATAATTATGTTATTTTTTTGTTTATTATTAATTTTATTAGTTTAAGCAAGCAAATAAATTATTTTTATTTGCCTGTGGTGATTTACAGCCGGCAAAGAGTCGCTTCACATGTAGGTAAATAATTTTAATTTGGGTTTTATTAAGAAACCATTAATTTTAAGTACTGTTATTTAATATAAAATATGTTTGTGTTAACTATTATTTATAAAAATAACAAAAATAAAATAATAATAAACAAAATGTCATCCGGCATTGTATGGTTTCCACATCAGATCCTTCTTTTCATGAGGCGGAGCCTATTTTCAGTTGCGTTTCACTCGACGTCCTTTGATTGTTTGCCAGCCCCGTTTCACTTTTGTGTATTGCAGGTCCTTTGAAGAGCTTGTCACACACACAATGAGTATCAAAGGACGAAACGAATGCCTTCATTGCCAGAGTATCATCCGTATTGAGCCTTACATATCGTCTGTCACCTGTAAAGAAAGACAAATAAAGAAAGCGTTTAAATCGGCACACACACACACACGCACACACTTAACACCGTAAACGGTGAACGTTGAACAGTCCTATTGGCTTGCAAGGATCTTGAAGTTACAAAAGGACACGTTCTGCACGTGTTATCATAGCTTAAAGGCGCTCGCTTTGAGAAATTTAATAAATGAGGTGCAGCAGGAATTTTGCATTCATTACGGCGGCGCACAATGCACAAATTAAATGAGTCTTTTTTAGGAATTCCTAATTGGTACAGGGTATAAAGAGGAGAAACAAAAAAGCAAAGAAACGTGAAAAGCGAAAAGCGAACTGCAGGAAGTGCAGGAAGTGCGCGAAAAATAACACAGCCATTCCCAGTGCTATGTATAATGAATAACATTTTCAAATTAGTTTCCGGTCAGTGGAGATTTTAACGCGGCCTGTCGAGCGCAATGGGTAATGAGAGCACAGGGCAACAGGCAGCAGGCATCAGGCATCAGGCAGCAGGCAGCAGGCAACAGTCATCAGGCAGCAGGCAACAGGCAACAGGCTACAGGCTACAGGCTACAGGCTGTGGGATATGGGGTATGGAGGGCAAGAAGCCAGGGGTCCTGAACGATGTGGCAGGCAGACGGATGGAAGATTGTAACAATTTTTTTTATTTGCAATTCAATGCAATGGCATAACAAAGGGTTACGGGTAAAAACCTTCCAGCAATATGGCTAAAATGGTATTAAAATAAACGATCTAAAAGCACCTGAGCAGACAAAACAACGAATAGGGCCAAGGAGCAGAGGCAGCAACAGCAACAGCAACAGCAATAGGAGCAGGAGCAGGTACGGGAATAGGTGGAGGAGCAGGCGATGGAATAGGTGAAGGAGCAGACACAGGAACAGACGGCGGAACAGGTGAAAAAACAGGCACGGGCACAGACTGGGGCACAGGAAGCGGAAAAGGAACATGAACAGGATCGAGGAGCTGGGAACAGGGAACTGGGGACAGCAATCAAAGTGATTGCCAACAACGATTGCAGGAATAATAATAACAAGGGAATCATTTGAGCAATTGTATAAGGATATATATGTAAATCTAAAAATACACACACACACACACACACAGAAACACACACACACATACACTTAGGAAGTATAATATACCCATCATTGTAATGAGCGTGTGCACCGACCGCTTCGCTCTACCCCTCTGCTCCGTCCTCCCTTCCCTCTACCCAAGTCCATGCTGGCAGCCAAGCAACTGTAAAATATTGCGAATAATGAAATCAAAATATGATTCGCCCACGCTTAAGTTTTATTTGCCTTGCGATACAAAAAAATTGGCACAACAAATGCAAAATAATCACCTTGGAGAGTTTGGCTAGCGGAATGGGAGGCTGGACAGGAATGGGAAGGGATGAGCTGAGCTGGAATGGGATGAGCTGAGCTGGAATGGGATGAGCTGAGCTGGAATGGGCTGAAATGGGCTGGGCTGGGCTAAACTGGACTGGGCTGGGCTAAACTGGACTGGGCTGGGCTGGACTGGGCTGGACTGGGCTAGGCTGGGCTGAACTGGACTGGAATGGGATGAGCCAAGCTGAGCTGAGCTGAGCTTCCGAGTTATTCAGCTGCTCAGCTGCTCAGCTGCTGAGATACACCGCTCAGTGTGTGTCCGTTAAAACCAACTTAGAATTCCCAATTGGAAAGTCGGCTAACAGCATTAACGTTGCAACATCCTCGATTGCAGCCATGTCCATCCGGCGCTGCCTGCCGCTGCCGCCGCTGCTGGCACTTGCGCTGGCGCTGGCGCTGGCTCTGGTGTTGGCGTCAAAAAATGATGCAATCGTTTTGATAGCTCGAGGGCGTCATTTACGGCCAACAGGAGCGCACTTTTAGCCAAATGAAATGTGGCACAATGAACTTTTTTTTTTTGTTTTTTTTTGTTTCTGCCTTTGGCTTAAAGTTCAACTCATAAATGTTTACTGGCCGAGATTATTAAGACAGAAACTTTACTGAAAACTTTCCTTCGGGCCAGACACGAACTAAGCTAATTAACTAACAGCTTAAGGGCTCGTTTAAGATTACATATCTGTGTCCTTAAGATGGAATAAAGGCGAACCAAGTCCTTTACCAATGACTCTGAGCTTTAACCTCAATTTTGATTGTGTTAACTTTAAGATTTTCCTTACACTTAATAAAAGGTCCTTTAAGCATATCCCAAATCCAGGGATGAACGAAAGATGGCTTTAAGCTGTACGCTAAAAGAAAAAAAGTGTGGCCAAAGCATATAAATAGCAAAATATGGATTTACATGGAAATTAATAGCAAATGTGTCCTGCCAAAAGGATCAACCAAAAATGGACAGAAAACATATGCAATACATAAAAAGCCTAAGCCCAGTCACCGATTGCTCTTGGCTGCTGACCACGAATTCAACCTTATGCCAATGGCCAATGACAAATTCACTCACACACACACGCACACACACACGCACACACACACACACACACACACGCACACATTAACAGAGAGTGACACAAAAGTGTGTGTTTCGGATGATTGTGCGCTTTATTGCTGGATGTTTGGCATTTATGTGTCCCGAGTCTGAGCAAACAGTGTGCACATTTAGCCACAAAGGCCTGCCAAATAAAAGGATACACTTCCACATATGTATATAATCTATATAAATATATATATATGTATACTATATATGTATGTATGTGTGTATGTGTATGGATATGTGTATGCGCTTTTATGTCGCGATGTCAGCATGAACACTTTGAGTTTCATATTTGCCGGGCCACTGAACACACAGTACTTACACACTCAGTCACACTCAGTCACACACACACACACACTCGCACACACACACACTCTCATACATACAGATCGACAATATTTTCTTTTTGTTTTTTTTTTCTGCTCGCATACCGCTAGCCGATTTCTTTATGCAAATTAGCCTTCAGGTCCTTTTTTGCTTTACTTGGTTGGTTCTTGGCTGTTTTTTGCATAAATTTAAAATTTCATCTTTGTATTTATTTGAAGTTCTGCCATATAGCATACTTTTATGGGCACTGCCTGTGACATCCCATCCGACTCTTTGTTTTTGACTCGTTCCACTCCCCGGCCTCCCCCTTTTCACACGCTCCACTTACTCCACCCACTCCACCCATTCCCCACTCTCCCCACTCATTCCCCACTCTCCTCACTCTTCTCACTCTCCACCTATTCTTCGCTCTTCCCCCTCCTCTTCCTCTTCTCCCCCTTCTCAGTTCACACGGCTCGCTATCTCCTTTTGTCTCTTTTACACACTTTTCCTGTGTCATTCGTTCTGTTTGTCCCTCTGTCTGTTTGTCCCTCTGTCTGTTTGTCCCTCTGTCTGTCTGTTCCTCTGTCTGTATGTCCTTCTGTCTGTCTGCCCCTCTCTCTGTCTGTCCCTCTCTCTGTCTGTCCCTCTCTCTGTATGTTCCTCTGTCTGTCCCTTAGTCTGCCAGTCCCGCTGTCTGCCAGTTTCTCTCTCTCTTTCTCTCTGTGCCTGCCCCTCTGCCTGCTCACCCATCCACCCATCCTCCCATTCTGCCGTTCCCCCTTCCACCCGTCCGCCTGCCTTTGGATCTTTTGCCTGACTCACTTTGCATGTGTCCGTCCCTCTGTTTGCCTGTCCTCATTGCCCCCGTCTTATTTATGCACTAACATTAAGAATTATTAACTTTGATAACTTGACTTATTGCACTACGGGACTCTGAGTGCCGCCATCTCAACGTATCTCTCCCTCTTTTTTCTTTATTTTTTTTTTTCTTTTTTTTCCTTATTTTTTTTTCTTTTTTTTTTATTTTTATTTTTTTTTTTTTTTTTGTTACTCATTGAAAATACACTACAGCGTGTGGTACGTCGGCCAAGGGCTGGGCAATGGGGCACAGGACATTTGCATAGCTTCGGGGCTAATAAACTGGGTGGTTGGGGAGGGTGAGGGGCGGGTGGAGGAAGCGCCACACTTGGCATTTATTTCGGTTACGCTTCGACTTCATTTTATACTCTACAGCCTGGAGAGAGCATTGGGAATTTGTTGCATCACATGAATGAGACAGTTCATTTTTTTGATTTTCTTTTTTTTGTTTTTTTTTTTGATTTTTTATTTATTTTATTTTTTTTTTTTTTTTGGAGTAACTTTTTTGTTGCTTTTCATTTTGATTCCGTGCATGTGCGGAAATTTTATGTGACACTTGAGAGATTTATGTGCGGGCAGGGGATGGGCGGCGGTGGCGGTGGCGGTGGTGGAGCAGCAGCAGACTCTTCGCACACAAGTGAATTGTGCGTAGGCTTTTTGAAGAGGCGTGGCAATGTTGAATTTAAAACCACCAAAGAGCAGACAATATTTTCCAAAGCGACGTCGCATTGCTTCCGACGCCCAAAAAGCCCCAACGCCTCAGCGCCCCAGCGCCCAAGCGCCCAAGCGCCCAAATGCCAAACACGTACCACGGGGTCACTTAAATGCTTTGCCATATTAATCATACGCACCGTCGGCCGACGTCTTTCCGTACGTCCGTCCGGCTTGTCGGCCGACATCAGCTCAACGCTCCCGAAGGGCAATGTTAATTAATTTGTGTCCTTCAGCGCGATTTTGCAATATTTGGCATTTCATTTAAGCGCCGGCTAAGCCAAAACAATGCTGGCCCAAAAGTTACACCAGCTTCCAGCACGCCCAAGTGGCTCCCATTTGTGGGCCTAGCGCACCACCTGACATCCACCTGGCATCCACCTGGCACCACCCACCATCAGCCATCAGCCATCAGCTTAGCCACCCAGGAGCTCAGGCGACGTCAGGTTGGAAAACAAATGCGCAATGAAATGAAATTAATTTCGAGAATTGTTTGACATTTATTGAGGTGGGCCATGGCTGAGGGTAAGGCGCACAAAGTGGGCTGGGGAGGGGGAGGGGAGACATGGCCATGCAACACCTTGGCGACAAGTTAATGAATGCCAAACAAGTTAAGAGAACACACAAAAATAAATTACAAGACAGCCATGGCTAATGGAGCATGTTGAAGGAAGAGAGGGGGGTAGGGGGTATAAGAGGGGGGGGGGGGGGTTGTAGAAGGAGGGGCGTGATGTTGGCCAATTTGCAGCTTGCAGCCAAAAAACAAAGGAGGCGAGGCGAACGAAATGAAAGCGACGACAAGTGAAAGTGAGAATGAGAATGGGAATAAAAACGAGGATGAGAATGGGAATGAGAATGGGAATGGGAGAATGAGAATAAAGGCGAAAATGAAATAAAAGTACGAACAAAAAAGGGGAAGCAATTATAAATTAATTTTTGCATTCGTTTGCCGCTCGTCTGTTGTGCATTTATTAATTAATCTCCCGGCCCAGCGACAATCAATCTAAATCGCTTGTCAGCGCGGCCAAAAGCGGACAGCGGCGGCGGCAGCGGCGGTGGCAGCGGCGACAATAAATTAAATTTTATTCGCCATAGTTAAGCTTCAATTGACAACAAGCAGCAGCAACAACAACAACAGACAACAACAACAACATCTGACAACAACAACTGACAACAACAACAAATGACAACAACCACAAATGACAACAACAACAACTGACAACAACAACAAATGACAATAAGAACAACAAACAACAACAACAATGAAACATCAACTGGCAAATGTTTAAATATCCCCCGACGCGAAAGTTCAAAGTGTGAATTTTGAAACCAAATTGTCAAATGCCCAGCTTCTGGTTAGTTAATTAAAAATAAATTGAAATTATTAAAATGTTACGCAGATAATTATGAGCGGTCGGTCATGTCCTTGCCAGCTGACGTCCTTTGTTGCCAGCGTCCATCCAACGTCGCTCTTCTACCCCCCGGCCCCCGCCCTCCTCCCTTCTTCTTTCCTTTTTTTTTCCTTTGTCTTTCTCTCTTTCTGCTCCCCCTTTGTCCGCCCATCATTTCTCCGCCCATCTTCCATTCTATTCAGCATCTCGCATCGCGCATACGCCACGTGCCACAAAATTTGTGGTTGACATTTTTGCCAAACATTTTCATTTTTCAAGCGATTTTTGTCAGTGAACTGCCATTTTGATTGATGGCTAACCCCAATGTGTGTGTGTGGGTGTGGGTGTGCGTGTGTGTGCGTGTGCGTGTGCGTGTGTGCGTGTGTGTGTGTGTGTTTATTCACTATTTGTTTTTTTGGTTTTTCTTTTTGGTTTTTGGGTTTGTTTTGATGTTGTTTCTCCTCTGTTGTTGTTGCCTCCGACTGGCGGCTGCATTTCTGGGCAAGGAGTCATGAATTTTTGATGTCCTCGCAAGGCCAACCATCCAAATTGAAGTGGATTTTGCGCCCAATGCGTCACACAGCACGCAACTGACAATGGGCAGCATCATAACAATTGTGGTGATTGTGTGGCATCTCTTGTGTGTCACCCGCCTCCTTCACACCTCCCTCCTCCCCCTCTCTCTGTATCCCCACAGACGCCATACTGCGACAGTCACTGGTCCAGCTGTTGCATTGTCTCCTTCACTCTGCTGGCCATCAAAATTTAAAGTCAAGTCAATTAAATCAATTAAAATGACTACGCCCATAGGGATACAAAGAGAGGTCCTTGCATCTGCCTGCTAGACGCTCAATTCGCTCCATTGTCGCGTCAGTCCTATTGTCATATTGATTACTTTGATTACTGATTAGAACGGTTAACAATATTGTCAGCGGTATGTCCCGCAGCACATGTCATATGTCCATATGTCTATATGTTTATATGTACATATGTACATGTGTTCATATGCTCATATGCTCATATGTTTATATGCTGATATGTTCATATGTTTGTCTCTGTGCCTTGGCAGGCTATTAGCTGCTTACAATTCAGTTTTGTTCCCCCTCCCCCCCTCCCGTCCTGCTCCTTCGGACTCCCACTGCGACTTCAACTCGCACTCCCAGCGCCCTGGTGGCTCGCTGAGCACATCAACAGAAACATGATCTCATTAATCATACGCATGCATAATGGCTCGTGTCTTGCTAACAACAGCAACAACAACAGCAACAACAACAGCAACAACAACGAGCTCTACATGAAGCCAGGACATGCCCATTGGCTATAGGTAAACAAGCACGACCAGAATCCTGCCTAATGCTCGGCTATATGTTATAATATGTTTTCCTACAGCAGCTGCCAGGTGGAGCAGCCAGGACACGGCTCTCCATTCTCCATTCTCCAATCTCCATTCTCCATTCTCCATTTATCGTTCCCAGTTTGGGTCCAGGCTTTGGTCTGGGACCAAGGCTGAATTCTGCTGCTTCAATCCAAAGCCATGGCCAGGCAATGCAGGTCAGCCAACTACAGCTACAAAAAGAGCAACAACAACAACAGTAGCCACAACAACAGCAGCCACAAAAACAACAACAACAACATTAAAGGCAATGTTGTCTGATAATCATGTGTCATTGTCGCAGCTGTCGCTACATGGTTTCCACCTTAGGTCTGGGCTGGGTTGGGCTGACATTGCCTTTGCCGGCTTCCAGTTGTCCAGTGGAAATGATTTTCCACCCTTTTTCCCACCTTTGCGTCTTCAGCTCATTTTTCCCTTTGACCAGAACGTACAGTTGCGTCGTGCCTTGCCCTCCTCCCCTCCTCCCCTCCTCCCATCACCCTTTGCTTCATCTTCATTGCGGATAATTAAAGAGACGTCAGCTGCGGCCGCTCCATCATCCGGTCTACCATCTAGCCCAATTAGTTGGACAATTTAATTATGCGCCTACACCTTCAGCCACCAGCCAAGAGGTTAAGAGGCAACAGCGCAGGATAGAGAGAGAGAGATGGGGTATGGGGTTGGGGGTAGGGGGTGACATGACCCTGTCTAAAAATAGTTTAAGGAGCGCCCTATAATTTTCAGTTTTAAGATGATGCGATGCATGAATTATGTGCTTTTAATTGCTGAACTGGCATCAAAATCGATGCCTCAACCGTAGATGATCCTGGCTGCTGTCGCATGACCGCCATTCTGACCCAACGATTTATCTTCAAGTGTCCTGCGCTGCAGCTCGTCCCAGAACCGAGAACTTCATTAAAAGCATCCACTTCAGCCTCGAATGCAAGTTGCTGGCAACACTTGTAAAAATGCTCAACTGGCAGATACTCTATAAAAAATACACACACACATACACTTATACACACTCACACACACTCACATATATCCTGCCTTTTCTTAATTTCGTACGCTTTGCGGTTTACAAATTGTAATTGGAATGTGTCGCCGGTCGTAAAAAAAATGCACTTTAAAAAGTTTCTAGATTTGAGTTCGTTTCTTTTTTTATATTTATTTTATTTTATTTTATTTATTTATTTTTATTTTTTATTTTTTGAATTTACAGGGCATTTGGCGCACGTTTTTGGGGCGCATTTCGTAAACAGTTTGTTTACATAAAGGACCAACGAACACATCCATCGAAAAATTCGATCACATTTTCAACAGTCCGAATGAATGTTTGTTTACTGCTCCCCAGCAAACACACACACACACACACACACGCACACACACACACACACACACATACATTGAACTGTTTGCCGTCTTTTACAAACTGTCAATTTGTTTAGCCCGTAAACTGCAAACGCCAATAGAAATTTTAATGCCAGTTTTGTGATTTGATTTTCAACGTTTTCCCCTTGTTTTCCATTTCTACATATATATATCAATAATATATATGTATGTGTGTGTGTGTGTGTGTGTGTGTGTGTGTGTAATGTTCAAGTTTTCTTTTTGGCACACACATATTTCATCGGCAGCTGCCTGCGGTCTGTAGAGATTTGGAGAAATTGCGGGCGAATGTCGCAGGACTCACAAAATGAATTGCTTGTGAATGATGATGTGTCCAAAGGGATATTAAGTTGTACACACACACACACACACACACACACACACACCAATACACAAACAAACATACATACATCTATACAAATTGATTCACATCGATTTTGTTAACTTAATTTGCAGATAGTTTGGGGGAATTAAAACCAAAGTCTGTAGGCGGCAAGGAACAAAAAAAAAAAAAAAACAAAAACCATTGCAGATTTTTGATAGAAAAAAAAGGATATTCAGGAATTAAGTGGAAAGTCCTTATAAATGCGTTTTTATTGCAAAGCATAAAATATAATATATATTCTTTTATGAATAGAAAAGCCTTAACCCCTCCCCCCACCCACTCCTCTCTCCAACCCATCATCAGCCATCCAATGCCTTTGGCCTTTGTTACTCATACGCCGCGTGCGCTGGAAAATAGAGTCAAACTTTGAGTATTAAATCAGCTGGCAAACTGCATATGCAGTCCTATTAAAGGAAGATATATGCTCCATAGATAACTGGCAGTCGTTGGCAGCGCCAGATGGGAAGATGAAAGAGGAAGTAAGCCCCTATTTCAGCGACCGCAAACCGTCCTCCGTCCCTTCGTTCCTCCATCCCTCCGTTCCCCACCCCAAGGCCTGTGGCCCAAGTTTCCATTCAGCGCCGCTAGAGCTTTCTTTGTGCGGAGCTATGCTTTTCATTTTAATAACTGTATTCTGAACGGTAAGTAGGTGTTTAGTAGCTATTATCACGATGCGTGTGCATGTATGTGTGTGTGTGTGTGTGTGTGTGTGAGGGTGTATTCTTATATGTATAAGTGCGCCTGTGTGTGTCTGTGTGCGGGTTGTTTGCACATTTTGAACTCTTTAGCGTCAATAATTTATGTACTGTGCCAACAGATTATGATTTATGTTTATGTGTACAGCATCTGGCGCTGGGGCACAAGGCTCGTCCTGGGCAGCGCAGGAGGCGCAGCAAGGACGAAGGCATTGTCTTGCCTTGGATTGGAGCTCTTAACATCGCTTAAAATACCATTTTTTACACAAAGAGTAACAGTATGAGTGTGTGTGTGTGTAAGTGGGGGTGTGGTTGTATGGGTGTGTGTGTGTGTGTGTGCTTGCGTATGCTCTTAATGCGCATTTTTGCAATTGTGTGTAGAGTGGAAAAAATGCGCGAAAACTGCTTAAGTGACGCTGAGTAACAAGTTGAGAAATTGCAAAGCGCGCACATAAATTGACTCACTGAAATTGGGAAAGTAATAATGAGCGGGGCATTATTATGAATGGGGCACCACTCGAAGGTCAGGTGAGTGGTGCAACGGACACACACACACACACACACACAGACACTTCTAATGTACAGATAGATGTACGTATATAAAAATTCACATATAAAAATATACACAGAGTTATAAATATATATTTATATTTATATAGTGAACACTCATTCAGTGCATGAGTGTGGTATGTGCGAGTGTGTGTGTGTGTGTGTGTGGGTGTGTGGGTGTGTGCTGGCGTTCACATGTGTGTCAATGCGCAAAAGCATTTCAGAAGTAATTCAAGCAAGAAAAAAGTTGGGTAATTGAAAGTTTGCTCATAAAAATTTGTCGCTCTGCCTTTTCGCTGGCCCAAAGGAGAAACGCAAGCAGCAGAATGAAACGAGGGGTGAGTTTGTGGCTGGTGTAGTTGGTGTAGTTGGTGGGTGGTGAATTGCTGGGTTACTGGGTTAGTGAGTTGGCTGGGCTGCTCGGTTCGTGTGTTGGCTGGATGTATGGTGTATGGGGAATCTTTTCATTATGCAATCCACCACAACCACAAGTATCTCATACCCTTAACAACTGCTATCTGGAGCACTATCGAGACGCCGGAAAACTAGTTGAAGTGCTTGGAATTGTTTACGTTGATAAGTTTCGCCTTCGCCTTCGCCTTCGTCTCTGCCCGTGTCTTCGTCTCTGCCCGCGTCTTCGTCTCTGCCTGCGTCTTCGTCTCTGCGCGTATCTTCGTCTCTGCCCGCGTCTTCATCTCTGCTCGTGTCTTCGTCTCTGGTCGCGTCTTCGTCTCTGCCCGCGTCTTCGTCTCTGTTCCTGTCTTCGTCTCTGTTCCTGTCTTCGTCTCTGCCTGCGTCTTCGTCCTCGCCTACGTCTCTGCTCGCGTCCTCGTCGATGCCGCTGCCTTCGTCTATGCCATTGCATTCGTCTCCAGCCGCGTCTTCACCTCTGCTCTAGTCTTCGTCTAGGCCCGCGTCTTCGCCTTCGTCTCTGCTCATGACTCTGCCTGCGTCTTTGCCCGCCCCTTGGTCTTTGCTCCCGTCTTTGTTTCACCCACGTCTGCGTTCACGTCTTCGCACATCGTCTGCTCCTCAGCCTGAGCTTTCGTTTCGAAATTTTTTGTATTTTGGTTTCTTCTTTATTTTTTTTTATTTGGCTGGTTTTATGGGCGTTCGTAATGAAAACGCAAACTCGATTGCAGTTTAACTGCAGTTTAAATCGCGCTGAGCTGCAAACGGCGACGTTAACGCTGACGTTGACGTTGACGTTGACGTTGACGCTGCCGTCGGCAGTGGCAGTGGCAGTGGCAGTGGCAGTAGCAGTGGTAATGGACATGACACTAGCTCTGCCCTCACCAGTGGTAACAGCAGCGAGAGCAGAGCATCCTTGCAGTAACTGCAGCAGCAGCAGCAGCAGCAGCAGGAGCAGCGGCTGCTTCTGTGTCCTGTCACTTTTGGCCACTTGAAACTGTTCAAATTTTGGAGCAAATGATAAATTGCGCGTGTTCAGCTGAAAGCAGCGGCTCCCCGAGGCACAAGTCTCGGTTTCCAGCAAATGATATGAAGACATAACAGCAAATTGGGGTTTGCCACAGGCTCAACAGCCTCCCTTCCAGTAATAAAGGAAAAGGGATATTTGTGGTTAAATATATATGTCTGTGTGTATGTGCGTGTGTGTGTGTGTGTGGGGCATGTCTAAAAGTCACATGAGCTCAGCTCGCCACTCGCAAATCTGTGGCAAGCGCACAAACAAAAGCTGGCAGCCGCGTGCACAAGGTCTTAACACTAACACCAATAAGGCCGCAACACGCACAACACAAACACCCAAGTACCACTCACCACACACACACACACACACACACATACACAGACAGTGGGTTACTCAATATGTTGGCTTGTGTTTTGCGGCTGAATGTGTTGTTGGTGTCGCTCTCAGTTAGGCTTTAAACTCCAATGGCCAATGTAATAAATTAGATTTGCGAAACTTGCGCGACGTCGCCAAATATTTAACAGCAATCAACGTACACTGCCCCGCCCACACCAGCGCCCCTTTAACATTGCCCCGACAAGAAGGACTTGGCTTTGTTAGGGCCAACAACAGTTATGGAAGTCAATTGAGGCGGCGAATGACCGACTAGCAGTCGCCCTTCCATAGAGTGTGAAAGGAAAATTTCGCATAGGGAAAGCCTTTCTCTTTATTTCAAATGAAAAGACTTTGCAGGCGTTCGGGAAAAAGAATTTCCCCCATGGAAATTGTTGGACAGTTCAAAGTTGTTGGACATGAGTTTCGTTATGGAAGTATTTAGTTGTTGTTGTTGTTGTTGTTGTTGTTGTTGTTTGGACAGGGGAGAAAGGAGTGAGGGGGAGAAGGAGAAGGAGAGCGGCAGTGGGAGAGAGTGAAAAGAAAAGCCAAGGCAAAAGAAAACTTTGCCCTTTTGCGCTGTTTGCTGTCATTGTCGCAGTCTCAAGTTTCCCGACAAGACGAAAGGTGTCAACAATGACAAACACTTTTAACTAACCAAGTTTTGCTGGCTTGTTCCTCGGGTTAGCTGATTGTGTGGGTCCGATAGAGACGGAGAGACGGGTGGACGGAGAGACGGGTGGACGGGGGGATGGGGAGACGGGCTAAAGACCTACATAAACTTCTGACGGCATTTGACACTCGCCAAGCAACAAGGCAACGAGGCAACAAGGCAACAAGAAGGCAGGACAAGCAGACAGGTGGACAGAGGGACAGATGGACGAAAGGACAGGCGGGCAGGTGGCCAGGCAGACAGCTGCGTGCAAAGAAGAGCGGGAGAGAAGGGAGACAAAGATTGAGATTGAGATTGAGATTGAAGAGACGTGGCAGGACGTTGGGTAAGAGCCAATGCGAGCTGATAGCAACGGATAAAGGATTAAGGATAAAGAAGTACAATGTACAATGCAAATTATTGTTGCCGTCGTTTACAGTCTGTTGACCAGGCTCACGAACGTCCCCGCCTTTAATCCTTGGATGCCATAACCAAATGGGACACATCAATTTTATGCACGTAAACTCACAAGCCCACACACACACACACACACAGAGGCACACACACACAGAGAGGGACTCAGAAGACGACACCCTTTTGGGCTCTGCCGGGCACTTAAACAGGTAAATCAATCACAGGTATTATGCGATGTCGGGCAAAGGACTTTTATGCGACCCCAAAGTCGCGACGAATTTCCTTTAGCCCTTTGTATTAGTTCCTGTGCCAGGCAAAAGGATGACTTTCTTTTTTGGGGATCTCTCCACTCAAAGCTCTGGCGGCCCCAAAGCCTTTTTATGGCTCACACACGCATTGTCAACGCCGATGGCGGTCGCAGATTTTTATGCCGCTTCCCTTGGCTTCTTATTACTTGTAAGTGGCAGCGGGGCGTTGCTCATACGACACGTTGCAGTAGGCAGCAGCCAGGATGAGTGGGAGGCAAGCGGCTGACTGGGGATTGACTGGGGACCCGGCACGACGACGCGAGGTTGCGAGGATGCGAGGATGCGAGGGGACGGACAGGCAGTCATTGGGCCCTTACCCATTTTATGAGCTTGTTTTTAGTATGTCTCTTGACGTGCCCGGGCAGCAGAAGGAGTTCCCAGTACTTGGCCAAGGAGTGAGCAGCTAGAATGTTGCTCGCCCGCACAACTGTTGGGGCAACCCTCGGAGATATCACGTAATTTGGTTGGCGTTGTCATTTCGAATGGAATGACTGTGCTTAGGCGTATTTATTAGGCTCTTGAACGGAACACGAGGCAGCAGCTGCTCCTTTTTAACAATGATGATCAACGTAATTGATAGTTTTTTTTTTCTTCCCATTTCTTTACGTTTCTTTTGCTTTCCTTTCCTTTTTTTTCCTTTTCTTTACTTTTCTTTACTTTTCTTTCCTTTTCTTTCCTTTTCTTTCCTTTTCTTTCCTTTTCTTTCCTCTTCTTTCCATTTCTTTCCGTTTTGTTCCATTTCTTTCCTTTTCTTTACTTTTCTTTCCTTTTCTTTCCTTTTCTTACCTCTTCTTTCCTTTTCTTTACTTTTCTTACCTTTTCTTTCCGTTTCTTTCCTTTTCCTTTCATTTTCTTTCCTTTTCTTTCCTTTTCTTCCCATTTCTTTCCTTTTCGTTCCTTTTCTTTCCTTTTCTTCCCATTTCTTTCCTTTTCTTTCCTTTTCTTTCCTTTTCTTTCCTTTTCTTTCCTTTTCTTTCCTTTTCTTTCCTTTTCTTACCTTTTCTTTCCTTTTCTTTCCGTTTCTTTCCTTTTCTTTCCTTTTCTTTCCTTTTCTTTCCTTTTCTTACCTCTTCTTTCCTTTTCTTTCCGTTTCTTTCCTTTTCTTTCCGTTTCTTTCCTTTTCTTTCCTTTTCTTTCCTTTTCTTTCCTCTTCTTTCCATTTCTTTCCGTTCCTTTCGTTCCATTTCTTTCCTTTTCTTTCCGTTTCTTTCCCTTTCTTTCCTTTTCTTTCCGTTTCTTTCCGTTTCTTTCCCTTTCTTTCCGTTTCTTTCCCTTTCTTTCCTTTTCTTTCCTTTTCTTTCCTTTTCTTTCCTGTTCTTTCCTTTTCTTTCCGTTCCTTTCCTTTTCTTTCCTTTTCTTTCCTTTTCTTTTCTTTTCTTTTCTTTTCTTTCCGTTTCTTTCCCTTTCTTTCCTTTTCTTTCCTTTTCTTTCCTTTTCTTTCCTTTTCTTTCCTTTTCTTTCCTTTTCTTACCTCTTCTTTCCTTTTCTTTCCGTTTCTTTCCTTTTCTTTCCGTTTCTTTCCTTTTCTTTCCTTTTCTTTCATTTTCTTTCCGTTTCTTTCCCTTTCTTTCCGTTTCTTTCCCTTTCTTTCCTTTTCTTTCCTTTTCTTTCCTTTTCTTTCCGTTTCTTTCCCTTTCTTTCCTTTTCTTTCCTTTTCTTTTCTTTTCTTTTCTTTTCTTTCCTTTTCTCTTTCATTTTCTTTCCTTTTCTTTCCTTTTCTTTCCTTTTCTTTCCTTTTCTTTCCTTTTCTTTCCTTTTCTTTCCTTTTCTTTCCTTTTCTTTCCTGTTCTTTCCTTTTCTTTCCGTTCCTTTCCTTTTCTTTCCTTTTCTTTCATTTTCTTTCCTTTTCTTTCCTTTTCTTTCCTTTTCTTTCCTTTTCTTTCCTTTTCTTTCCTTTTCTTTTCTTTTCTTTCCTTTTCTTTCATTTTCTTTCCTTTTCTTTCCTTTTCTTTCCTTTTCTTTCCTTTTCTTTCCTTTTTGTTTCTTTGCTTTCCTTTTTTCCTTTTCTTTCCTTTTCTTTCCTTTTCTTTTCTTTCCTTTTCTTTCCTTTTCTTTCCTTTTCTTTCCTTTTCTTACCTCTTCTTACCTTTTATTTCCTTTTCTTTCCTTTTCCTTCCTTTTCTTTCCTTTTCGTTCCTTTTCTTTACTTTTCTTTCCTTTTCTTTCCTTTTCTTTCCTTTTCTTTCCTTTTCTTTCCTTTCTCCTTTTCTTTCCTCTTCTTTCCATTTCTTTCCGTTTTGTTCCATTTCTTTCCTTTTCTTTCCTTTTCTTTCCTTTTCTTTCCTTTTCTTTCCTTTTCTTACCTCTTCTTTCCTTTTCTTTCCGTTTCTTTCCTTTTCTTTCCTTTTCTTTCCTTTTCTTTCCTTTTCTTTCCTTTTCTTACCTCTTCTTTCCTTTTCTTTCCGTTTCTTTCCTTTTCTTTCCTTTTCTTTCCTTTTCTTTCCTTTTCTTTCCTTTTCCTTCCTTTTCTTTCCTTTTCGTTCCTTTTCTTTACTTTTCTTTCCTTTTCTTTCCTTTTCTTTCCTTTTCTTTCCTTTTCTTTCCTTTTCTTCCCTTTTCTTTCCTTTTCTTTCCTATCTTTCTTTCGATTCATTTTTTCCATTTTTCCATTTTTCCATTTTTCCGTCTCTCCATTTCTGGGCGGATAAAAGGACTCAGAGCCAAAGCAGATATTACTCACGTAGGCGTAACATAAATATCAACGGATTTACAAGCGTTGGCTTTGTCCTAACCAAATTTCTTTCGCATGGCTCTCATCTCTATGGAGATGCTTTTATCTGGGTTAACGAAACATTATTAAAACTAGTTCTAGTTCCAGTTTACAGTTGTATGCGCAATACCACTGTGTCTGTCTCTGGCACTTTCTCTCGCTGTGTGTGCAAGTGTGTGTGTGTGTGTGTGTGTGTGCGACACAATAGAACGCTTTACAAGTCCGACAGTAATTAAATTAAATTAAATTAAAAAAGACCTAAACCTTTCTCGTTGCTTTTGTTGTTGCTGTTGTTGTTGTTGTTGCTGTTGTTGTTACTGTTGTGTTGTTGTCGCTGTTGCGATTCCAAGAGCTTTGTTATTGTGACAAATTGTCGAAAACAAAGCACAAGAAGAGAAAAATAAAAATTTCAAAAACAACACAAAAAATGCGAAACAAGAAAAAATTTAAATAATAAAATAAAACAGACAAACAAAAAATTAACAAAAAAAAAAAAAAATAATTGAAAAAGAGAACAAAATGAAACGAAAAAGAATTCAAAACGTGGCAGCGAGCGAAGGCTTTCTAAAAATCCCTTTCCCTTCCCCCTCGCCCCCTTCACAGCTACCCGCCTGTGCCCGCTCGCTACTCGCTACTCGCCACTCGCAACTCATCGCAGGCTCTGTTACTCCTCCGTCCGCTTTTCTACTTTACCCAACTTTTCCCTGCTGCTTATTGCTTCTGCCCGCACTCTTTCCCTCTCCTTCTCCCTCCCACTTTCCCTCTCTCCTTTTCCTTCCTACTTTCGTACTGTAATACTCTTTTCATCTCGCTGTCCCCCTCGCACTCCCGCTGCCAAGGCTCCTGGATTTGAATAATTGTGCAGCAGCGTGTAACGTTACATGCAGCAGAGTCTATTGCATTATTGTTGTTGCTGCTGCCGCTGCCGGTCCCGCTGCTACCTCCGCTGCTGCTCCCACTGCTACCCCCGCTGCTGCTCCCACTGCTGCCCCCGCTGCTGGTCCCGTTGCTGGTACCGTTACTGCTCTCTGCTATGACAGCGCCTCGACTCGAACTTCTCTGCTTCTATGTGTTTATGTATGGGTGTTTGGATGGATCTGTTTATGTGTATATGTGTGTGTGTGTGTGTGTGTGCACATGATGGGGCGTGCGATTGTGTGTGTATTTGTTTCGGAACTTATGCTCATGGGCTTGCTACGTTTTGTTATCGTAGCGCGCCTACACAAGCAAACAGCGAAACACTCACACACACACACACACACACACACATACACAATTATCGTATTTTTATACTTGTATTGTCTGCTGCGCTTTTGTTGTTCAAATTAAAAATGATTTAGATGCATGAAAATTGAGTTCACTTTGGATTTGAATTTGAATTTGGTTTTCCCTCTGCCGGCGTTTCATTTAATTGTTTGATATTTCCACACAAATACAGACGCAATTTCGTTTTAATCAAGTCCTTTTATTCCTCTTTCTTGTTACTGCTGTTGTCAGTGTTGTTATTGTTGTTATTGTTGTTGTTGTTGTTGTTATTGTTGTTATTATTGTTATACTTTAAGCTTCCATAAGGGAGACAACATGCAATTTCATGGCATGTGCATTTTGAAACCATTTTTCTGTCTCCCCGCCTTCCCGCCTTCCCGCCTACCACTCCCTCTCTCCCTTACCCTGTCCCTCTACCTCTCACTCCATCCTTCATCCTACATCCCTTACATTCTCTCCGGCTCTGTCTTCCCCTCTTTCTCTCTTTGTCCCTATTTCTCCCTCTTTCTCTTTCTCTCTCTCTCTCTCTCTCTCTCTCTCTCACTTTCTCTCCTTTAGGTTCTCGGTCTCTGCTGCTGTCCCTTGCGAATCTCGAGCTGTTTGCTGGTAACGAGTAACAAAGCGTTTATCTAAATGCTAATTGCTGTCATCATATGCGACTCTTACACAATGAACGTTTAACATTCTATAAAAACGGTAAAAGTTCGAAGAAGAAAAAAAGTTTGAAAATATCAAAAATTAACTGAAAATCAAGAAACCTTTTCCACAAATACCTAACATTTTCCTTGGACGGCGGACTTTAAATGACCTCATGAAGCCGAAAAACTGAACACACAACCAAACGAAATTCCCACACTTACAACACACACACACACTTACAACACACACACACACACACACACTTACAACACACACACACACACACACACTTACAACACACATGAACTGAAAATGGAATCTGTGGAATGTGGAACACACAAACTAAAGCACCGGATGTGCCATTTTGGAATGCCAGAAGAAAATGGATAAAGGAACCAGGAAAAGGGTCATATTGACCACATAATATACATGGGAATTCCCATCAACGGATACGCCCACAATTCGCATTCGAATCACTAAATCGTCAAATCTCCCCAGGATTAACCATGATTTCTGATGACTTTGAGAAACTTGTGTGCTCCTTTGACCAAATTGCCAATTTAAGAATTGTAAATTTAAATGAATTCATGGATGATTTTATGATTTTCAAGAAAATAGAATTCAGATCATTAGATAAAAGGGAAATTCCCCACAGCATTTCCCTAACCCAAGCCTCAGCAATCCTGCATCCAATGTGGGATGGGATATTTGTATCCGGGACAAAACGCCTCAGTCCCTGTACCGAGTTTACCGAGGAAGAGGGTGGGGAGGGGCGCATCAATCCCTTGGCCGTAAGCCAATAGATTTTGGTTGCAATGGAAGAGCGATTGCGGGATTGCGGGATTGTGGATTCCGGAACATCCTTGATGACCAAAAATGGCTGTTAATTTTATCAGTTTTAGAGCTTCATGCTTAGGCTTGACTGGGCAATTTCATTTAAAGCCAAATTGCGTCATAAAGCTCGCATACTGCCAAACTTTGTTTTATGATTTGTCCGTCCTGTCGTGTCGTATCGTGTCGTGTCATCCCTTGCCGCATGCCTGGCCATATTTGTACACCCTGTACACCCTGTACACCCTATAGACAACCACCACAACGACCCACAATTGCCAAGCAATTGAATCCATTCTGAGCGGTTCCGCTCGCCTATTTCATAATCAAATACATAACTTTATTAATGCGCCGCTGCGCAGCGGAGAAAAAAGTTTCATCCAAATTTGCTTAGATTGGCGAAACAATAAATTTTCCATTGTCTAAGGCAAGGGACTGCCATGCCCGCCACAACCCCACAGCATTTATCCTGTAAAGGATGCTACTGTGCTATTTGTTGAGTGCGCGAATGTTGCCGCATAAATAAAAATATAATTGAGTTCCCATTCCCTCCCCCCGCCAACGGCGGATATGGTCAAGGGGGTGTGGCGCGTGTTTTGGGGAAGTGCGGTGGCTCTTGCCTAGGCGTAGGCGGTGGTGGGTTGGGGTGGGGTGTGGGCAAGGGACAGTATTGATTTTGGGTCAAGAGGCCTTCTGCTTCGCTGCCAAACTAAATTAGCTGCTATTAATTGGCAAAGACCAGACATATTTTTTGTTGAGTTTCGGGCTCTGTGGTTTGAGTCTCGGGTTTGGTTTTTGTTATCGGTTTTGGTTTCGGTATCGCTTTTTGGTTCCTTCCTTTTTTTAATTTTCTTTTATTTGTTGTTTTTTTTTTTTATTTATTTATTTTTTTTTTTTTGGTGATATTTATTATTTATTTATTTCAGTGCTAGAAGCCTGGACTCCCTGGGAGATACCGATTCAACTCAATTGATTAAACAGCTCTTCACAACATTCACTGAATGCATTTTCACCAATTTCACCATTTTAATTGCATTGGTAAAACTTTGTGACAACTAACAAATTGCCAGCGCATCTGAGTGCCAACTTCGGTCCAATCTGTGGGAGCTACGTAGTTGTTGTTGTTGTTGTTGTTGTTGATGGCGCAGATAATTTAATTAAATTATATATTAAAATTTACTGCCAGCCCGTTGAGAGCAATGGCATTTCATTTATAAAGTTGTAAATATTTTCTGCTCATTGGACCGATTCAATTTTAATTGCGTTTATTGTTCTGATTTCATAATCGCAAAATGAATTTTACAATATCATAACTACAGTTTATATAACAGCCCGGAGAGAGTCTCGACATAAGCGAGAATCGCGTCAGTGTTAATTTCGAATTCCCCAACATAAGAACATCATTAGAGTACAATTTCCAAACAATTGAATCCATCAATGAACTGATTGTTGATCATTGATTAAATAATAACTGCCTCAAGCTCTAGGCCAACTAGCTACGAGACTTAATCATGTACTGGGGTCTTGAGAGTGATTAAAGAGAAAGTATCGATTACAAATTTATCACTAAGTAAGGCAGTCGCTTGTTATTACTCGTTATTGCAGCTACTCGTTTGTTCTTGACTTGTTATAGCAACTCGTTATGACTACAAGTTATAATAACTCGTTATGACTACAAGTTATAATAACTCGTTATGACAACTCTTTGTAACAACTCGTTATGATTAAAAGTTATTACTACTCGTTATGGCAACAAGTTATTACTACTCGCTATGACAACAAGTTATAATTACTGCTTACAATAACTCGTTTTAAGAACTCGTTTTAATAACTCCTTATAAGAACTCGTTATGACAACTCGTTGTGACAACTCGTTATGACAACTCGTTATAACAACTCCATATAAGAACTCGTTATGACAACTTCTTATAAGAACTCGTTATGACTACATGAATATGTATACTCATTGTGCTTACTCGATATGTTTAGTCGGTATGTCTACTCGTAATGTCTACTAAATTTGCTTACTCGATATACCTATCGATGTTTTTTTTTATTCGTCATTTGTGTGGGCTTCTTGGAAATACGTTATCTACTGTTCGTTTTATGTCAATGCGTTTTTAGAATCTTTAAGGTGTTATAATCACAAGTATTTAAATGTTTTTACTCGTCCTAAACAAGTATTTAAATGTTTTTACTCGTTAAAAATGTCTTAGGACTCGTTGATTTCTATCTCAAAAAGTACCCAATTGTTTTGCTAAATTTGGTGAAATTTAAAAATTGTAGCTTTCAATTTCAAAATTAACTTGTTCTGCGCTCTCGCTAATTGCTTGTAGTTACTCGTTAAAAGTTAAGCACGCAATACTCTGGAAATAGTCACGCGACCTCAAATGTAATATCTTAATAAATATCATTTTTATTATTTATAATTAACTTGTAACTCAAATCGCTATGGTCTTTCGGTTAATCCCTTTTAAATGTCAGGTGTCTAATGAAGACATGCTTGTATTTTAAATTTAATATTATTTTGATATTTAATCGTCATAAACGTTTTACTTCACTTAATACTGAAATTGCTAGTCAATTGCGTCTGCATAACAAATGAAGCCAACATTCATCTACTCGTTAATTCGACCTTTCATTGGTTATTAGCTGATGTCTGTCTCTCGTTGTTAAGCCTCTATAATCGTTATTTATATTTGGTTATTTGTATTTACTAAAAGCAGGCGCAAATAACATACATATATGAAACCACTCGTTGTGGTTATTCGCTACTTGTTGATAGCTTTTCTAATAGACACTCGCATTTATTTACCCATTGAAAAGGATATGTTAAATTAAATTAAATTATTCATTGCCATTGCCTGCAAATAGATGCCAATAAAGGAAACGAATAAATCGCTATGTCAACACAACACCTAAAATCCTATTTGGTTGTCGATTCTCGTTACTTTGGATAAGCATTTGAAGCGTAAGCCATAGATAGCAGGGCACTTAGGACTGACTCCTGGACCATAAATATTTATGGCATTCATGGCATTTATCACTTTCACATTTCGTAATTAATTGCTTACTTTTTAAGCACTTTATGTCGTTTACCGTTCCTCGTTTACCGTTCCCCGTTCATCGTTCACCGTTCACCGTTCACCGTTTGCCATTCACCGTTCACCATACAACTGTTACGGCTGTTGCACTTTCGTCCTTCCTTCCTTCTAGCACTTGACTAAACTGAACCTGAACATAAATCACTTTGCCTTGCTAAAAATGCCATTGCATACAAATCGCAATTAATTTACCTTCTCCTGTGTCTGTCTCTATCCATCTGTCGATTCAGTCTGTCCTTCCGACTATCTGTCTGTATGTCCTTCTGTCTGACTCCCTGTGTCTTTCTATCTGTCTCTCTGTCTGTCTCTCTGTCTGTCTCTCTGTCTGTCTCTCTGTCTGTCTCTCTGTCTGTCTCTCTGTCTGTCTCTCTGTCTGTCTCTCTGTCTGTCTCTCTGTCTGTCTCTCTGTCTGTATGTCTTTCTGTATGTATTTTTGTCTATCCTTCTGTCTGTCTCTCGGTTCGTCTCTCTGTCTGCTCGTCTGTCTTTCTATCTGGCTGTCCGCCTACCCATTCTATGTGTGTGTCCTTGTCTGTTTGTCTATCCGTCTACCAACCTACCTTTGCCTTCTGAATGACTGTCTCTGTTGGCCGGATAGTGTCTCCTAGTTGAGAGAGCCAAGGCCGGGTACTTGGCTGTGTTTGCATATCTCAGGGTCTGCATCCTGCAGCTGGATACTCGTCATCGTTGTCAGCCTCAAACCAGTTTGCCAGAATGTTTGCTTGCATGTCAAATTCTCATTTCATTGAAATTGACAAATATTGACTAAGAACTTCGGTGCAATCAACGCTGGCAACGGCAACGGTAACGGCAGCAGGAGCAAGAGCAGGAGCAGGAGCAGAAGCAGGAGCAGCAGCGGCAGTGGCAGCAGCAGCGGCAACTGCAACAGCGTTAATGGCAGCGACAACGTTCCGCTCCGTGCGGCTTGGCTGGTCGATAGCTCTGGATGTCTCCTTGCAACTCTCCTGCTCCCTAGCGGGCAGGACATATAAAGCCCAAGGGGACAGGTTATTGTGAGTGTACACATTTGCTGGCCTGGCTATGCCGAATGCCGAATGCTGAATCCTGAAAGCTAAATGCTGTATGCTGAATGCTGAATGCCGCATGCCGCATGCCGCACGCCGCATGTTGAATCCTGAATCCTGAATGCTGAATGCTGAATGCTGAACGCTGAATGTGGCATATCAGGAGGCAAGTGACGGGCGTTAAGCGTTGAGCGTTGAGCAATGAAAGTGGAACGTTTAGCGTTGAGCGTTAAACGTCGAAGGTTAAAGGCAAAACTGAAACTGAAACTGAAATTGGAATTTCACAAATGCAGTGAAAGTGAAGGTGAAAGTGAGAGTGAGAGTGAGAGTGAGAGTGTGAGTGAGAGTGAGAGTGAAAGTGATATTGAGATTGAGAGTGAAAGTGAGTGTTCGGTTTAAAGGTTTCGTCTTTTAACGTCCAGGTGGCTGCATGTTATATCAAAGGAGCTATCGCTGCCAGGACAACAGACTTTGTATTTATGAATACGAGGCCACAAATTGCTACGCAACTTTCAAGCCAATAAACTAAACTGTAAACGGCCACTCAGTCCCTAAAACGGGTCCGAACAGGATGAGACACAGGCCTGGGCTCAGGCTAAGGCTGAAGCTAAGGCTGAGGCTGAGGCTGAGGCTGAGGTTGAGGCTGAGGCTGAGGTTCAGTCGCAGGCTCAGGATGAAAATGTTAGCATTTTTGGTGGCATGTAATTTCCACACTTACCCAACTACCAGCCTACCTCCCACTCATTCTCCCTCTTCCATTCTCTCCCTTTTCTCACCCTCCCCTCTCCCCTAAGCTTCAGGTGGCTTTTGTGCAGCAGAAAACACCTGGGGAGCGAGTCAAAAAACAATTTGCGCTCATTATCATTTCAACATGTTGTATGCCCAAGTGTTTCAGATTGTTCAAAGAGCTAGACAGAGGGAACGAATGTTGCTGCTGGATGGCGGGACGAGGGGGCAAGAAGTTGGAGCCAAGGGAGCCAAGGTGCGGGGCGGCAGGGGCAGACTTAGAGCGGGATGAACACATTGTAACAGTTTTTGATGAAGAAGTTTACCAAGAGAGTTCTTGTTGTTGTTGTTGTAGTTGTTGGTGTTGGTGTTGTTGTTGTTGTTGTGGTGTAAGTTGTTGGTGGTGTTGTCGCTTTGGCCTTGTTGTAGTTGCTCATAAATGCGCCATGAATAAATTAACTCGCTGAAAAGCAAAGGCAACAGGAGCAACGTTTGGATTTCATGCGAATGATAATAATTGAGGCAAAAGCGGCACACAAGCATATACACGCACACGGACACACACACACAGATACATACTCACAGACACACATACAGTCACACACACACGAACACATATACAGCTATACAGATGGAAACTTATTCACTAACAGATAACGCACAAAACTTAAACGCATACACACATACAGCCACACAGTCACATACACACGCACACACACACACACACACACTCATACACGTATATATTCCCCTGCACATCTACAGCGAAATAATAACAGTTTCGGCAACTTGTACACTGAGAGAAACACTTGAACTGAGAACCAAACCGCAACTTCAATTATTTATTAAGTTCCGCGGCAGTTAAGGATCTTATATCCTGCAGAAGGCCTGACAGAAGGCAAAGCTTTTAAGCCGCGTCTTTGGATTAAAACTATGTTTAGTTTTGATGTTTAAATCAATTGGAATCCAATCGGAACTCCATGACAACTTACCCCTCCACCCTCCCACCCTACCCGACGCCCCTGCCCCCTAGCAACCCGTTGCTAGACAACATATGGGGGGAAAAAAAAATAACTGGAAAATAAATACAACTTCAAGTTGAGGGAGAACTACAAAAATTGTTGTTGCCTGTCGATTGGTAGAGCTCCACTTGACGCTCCACCTGAGGCTCCACCTGAGGCTCCATCTGACGCACCACCTGACGCTCCACCTGTCCGGCGATGACGTCGGCCCAGACTAAACGCAATACCCTCAACGCGGCCAGGCGGCAATCGCGTGCCGTAAGGCAGACATGTTTCACAATGAAACGTCCAATGCTGTTCCAGGTGCGCAAGTCACTGGTGGAGTATGTGGACGATGAGCTGGAGGATATGAGCACATCCGTGTTCTACCAGCGCATTTTCATACTGGCCAAGAATATTGTGCCCAAGAAGCCGAGCATCACATCGACCACAATCCTGGAGGATGCGGTGAAGCGGCAGAGCGATACCGGAACCACAAACTTCGATGGCGATGTTGATCCTGTTAGCGATGAGGAGGAGCACTACTCGCAGGCCAGCACACCGGACACATCCCAGCACAGGGATGGCATTGAGGAACGAGATGAAACTGCGGGCGCTCCTGTGGATCCAACGGATAATCAACCGGAAATCGTGACAAATTTGATTCGCTTCGATGAGGTTGGCAATGTGAAGACCGAGACGAATGCCGAGAAGGCCGAGGCAATGCAGTCAGAGCCAGAGCCCGAAACGGAGAAGTTTACTGGGCCCAAGGACGAGTTCACGCTGTTCAGCGAGAAGCTGCAGGAGCTGCTCAAGAACTGCCGCACCAAGTCCTACACACCCGATCCCATCTGCGGGCTGTTCATCTACATGAACGAGTACACGATGCTGATGCTCGAGGGTGGCGAGGATATGATGGGGATCTTTTGCGGCGAGCTGATGGAGTGCATAGATGAGTTCTGGCAGAGCAATCGGGTCTTCATGATGGAGGATCACATCAGTGAGGTACGGGGCTGCAGGTCGAGCCATGGTTAATAGTGTCCTTTTTTTCATTGATCTCCCCTCTTTGCAGATTTACACCAAGGAGATGATCTTTAAGCGCATACCCGCCACCTACATCAACGAGAAGTTCCCCACCTCGACGCCCAACGACGAGTTCCTCATGGGCAAGCAGCACATGATCATCAAGGAGAAGTTGCGCACCATTTGCTATTTGGTAAGCGACAAGGACACTGCAGGTTCGATACAAGTTCCACGATTCGGAGCGTCTGTAGGTAGATCCACCTTGGATGAAGAGTTCGCCGAGTTCAGCGAAGAGGATCACAGTGAAGAGCAGAATTTCGGGACAAGTGAACAGACGGTGCAGCGAAACTCCCTTGGGTCCGTGGAGCTAGCAGCCGAAACCATCCGAAAGCTCCTGCCCGAGATTCAGCGCATTGAACTGGTGCTCGTCTCGACGCGTTTCTACTTCACACTGGAGGAGTTTGTTAAGCTCTATGGGCAAGTGCCCTTTGCTCCCGACGACGATGCCAACTATTGGCCAATCCAGAATAATTACGCTCCTCCGAACATCTTCAAGCGGTCACCCTTCGACATAAACCTGACCTTCGCCGACTACGCGGCTGAGATGAATCGCCGCCAGAAGGAGGAGGAGGAGCAGCACATGGCCAATAAGGAGGCGGCTGAGGCGGTTGAGGGCGCTGAGCATGGCCAAGGCATATAATAGGCTTTATACTGGGAAATCCTGCCTTTTTTTTTTTTTTTTTTGTTTTTCTGCTAGGATGAGGAAAAGGAGTTAAAAGGATCTGAGAACACGTTTCATCAATTTTTAGGTTCATGTTCTTGTTGAAATTTGTTTACACAAAAGTTCTATGGATTTGTGCACAGTGTAACCACGCCCAGTGCCGCCCAGGCAACGCAGGCAGCCATTGGATGCTGGCTGTGCTGTACGTTATCCTTGCTCAATCCTTGTGTCGCTGTTATCTATCAAAACTCGCGCTCACTTACAATGTTTTCGGCTTTGTGCACATGACTGCATCCAATGTGTAGGCGTTGTGGGCGGCTCCTTCTATGTGGTTGCTTACTTGTTTTGGTTTGTCACTTGAATGACTCAAGTTTGTTAACATAAACATGAATTTGTGCACATCCTTAAACACACACACACCACACACACCACACACCACACACACACACACACACACACACACAGGCAGGCAGGCAGAGTCACATGTGATTGGACTTGGGCTTTTAACATAAACCGCAGCAGACGCCAGCTGTCACTTGTAATACCATTAGCTTGCAGCTGTCAGAAGCCGTTGCTGTCATTTTAAGTCACTTGACAGTCCAAAAGGCAAAGCACACACACACACACACACACACACACACACACACATACACTCCTAATTATACATACATACATTTAGATACTTTGATCTTAAACCCAAAACCAGGAACCTCTCGATAGAAATGGATTTATACTTCTCAAATTCTCAGCTTGTCTCAGTCAAAATTATATATATAAAATCATAAATAAATATACAAGTATATAAACTGTATAAAATAATATTCAATTATCAACAATTATATAAAGTTGTTTTTATAAAATTAGCCCGACTCTTGCGGCTCTGAGTACACAGAAAAATCAACTGAAAAATGTGTTTAGAAACTTTGCTAAAAAGTTAATTAAAGTTTTAGGTAAGCTTCATGTAGCTTAGCACGTAGACAGACGGCAACACACATGCTGACACACACACACACACACACACACACACACACTGGACTGGGTGCCGGCTAACAGGCTCCTGCACGACATGCACTGACAAGGACACAATTCAATCAAGCGCCACAGCATCAGCAGCGCCATCGCCAACACCGCAGCAGAGGCAGCGGCAGAGGCAGAGGCAGAGGCAGAGACAGAGGCGGGAGGTAGAGGCAGAGGTGGAAAGCAGAGGCAGCTTCAGAGGCAGAGGCAGAGGCAGAGGCAACGCCAGAGACTGAGGTAGCGGCGGCGGACAGCGACGGTAGAAACAACAACAACAACAACAACAACAGTAACAACAACAAGAGCAGCAGCTACAATGATAACAACAACATCGAGTGTCAGCGCATAAACAAGGACATTGCACTCCAGGGTGCAGCAGCCAGAAGAGCGCTCAATGCGACAGGCGAAAGTGTGATGAGAGGCGGGCGACAGGAGAGGCGACTGGGGCTGGGGTGACAGGGGAGCAGGATGATGGGTGAAGGGTCAAGGGTAAGGGGTGAAGTGGGGGCTGTGCAGCGCGAAGCGGAGACTATGGGGCGAAGCCAAACATTTACCACTGCAGTTTTCATAAACTGCCGGGCACTAACAACAGCAGCAACAACAGCAGCAACAGCAACAACAACAACAACAAAAGCAGCAGCAGCAGCAGCAGCAGCTACAGCAACAACCGCAGCAACAACAACAACAACAGAAGCAGCAGCTACAACGACAACATGTTACAACAAAGACAATGGCGATAAGCCGCTGCAGTTGAGGACGAAAAGGACAAGAGCATGTTGCCACATGGCCGCTTGGCCGCTTGGCTGCTTGGCCGCATGGCCGCATGGCCCACAACTTGAGGCGCAAACTCATAAATTACAAGAGCGGAGCCAGCGGAGAGCAAAAAACATAAAAAAGCAGCAGAAGCTCAAATGACTTTTTGCACGCTTTGCTATGTCTGTGTATGGGTGAACGGGTCTAAAAGTGCAAGTGTGCGTGTGTGTGTGTGTGTGTGTGTGAGTGAGTCTGTTTGTGTGTTGTCCAAAAGTAAAACAGTTTGCTGCAGTCACTTTAGGGGCGCTGGGGCGTGGCCAAATTGAACAAATACAAACATATACTTGCACACACACACACACACATTTATACACACACACACACACACAGAGGCACACACACACACACAGAGGCACACGTAGTGCCGCTGTCTGGGATGCCAAAATTCGAGCCAAACTCAATTTGTTTGTAATGCTTTAGACAACAGCAGCAAAAGAAGCAACTACAACAACAGCAACAACAACAACAGCAACAAAAATAATAAAAGCAACAATAGAAGAAATAACTGAATAATATATGTGTATATAATAATATATATACATATATATATTTGTATATGAAGAACAAAAACAATTTTACGCCATTTTGCAGCGCGATAAACGAATTTAAGGATTTTTTTTGCTTTTTGTTGCTGCCACACAGAAAGGAGGAGCAGACATCGGGCATCGGGCATCGGGCATCACGTGCAGCTGCATTTTTGCCACAAAAGGATTAGAGATATGTTGTTGAATGGGCGTGAGAGGTAAATTGGGGCGTGTGTGGGTCAGGGGTCAAGTCTGTGTTCCTCCTTGTTTGTTGTTTCTTGTTGTTCGCTGTTCGTTCCCCCTTGTCTGTTGTCCGTGGTCCGTTGTCTGTTGTCTGTTGTGTGCTGTCGGTTGTCCTTTGTTCGCAGAGAGTATAACATGGTATAAATTTGAGATTTGCGGCTGGAGGGGAGTGGCAGATACTCCATGGATGTTGGCTTGATATGACAGTGGAAAAGCAAAAGGAAAACTCAAACAAACGATAGAAAATAACATTAGAGTGACTTTTCTAATGAAAACTTTTCGACAACTGGCAACTGGCATTTGGACTTGTGCACAACAACAACAACAACAACAGCAACAGAACAAAACAAAACAAAAAATTATAAAAAATAATATAAAATAAGGAAATGGAAATGAAAAAGGAAGAAGCGAAACAAAAAATAAAATCAACGATGAGAATAAAATTGAAAATGAAAACGAAAACAAAAACAAAAAGAAAAGCGAAAATAAAATAAAATAAAATAAAATAAAAATAAAAATATAAATAGCAGTTGAGAATTTTAAAATATTTCCAGTGCTTCAACTCGACAAACTTTGAAAATTCATAATTTCACGGAACTCGCATATAAACTAAGTAACTGAGTGGCAAAAAAGAAACAAAAAAATAAAATAAAAAATAAAAAAAAATAATTTAAAAAAAAACAAATAATAAAAAAAACCAAAAAAAAAATATAAATAAAAAATAAAGTCACCTACAACAACTACAAAAAAAGCTGCAGAAATGATGAAAAGGGCGTTGGGTGAAGGGCGATGGAGTGAGGGAGGTAGTGGGGGAGGGAAGGGTCAAGAAGTACATGCACAGCCAATTTTTGGTGGGTAATTCAATTAGTCAAATGGTCAACAAATCATTGAAAAATTCATAAGGAACGCTGAATTTATGAGCCTTCAGCTTGGGGTATCATCTGGAGGTACCTGCTGGCACCTGGGGGTACCTGGGGGTGTGCTTCAAACTTAAGCCACAATTTATGCTATCAAAATATTTATTGCCCCAAAAGAGAACATCATTTTTTCGCACACTCATGCACATATTCAGATTTCCACTCACACTCACACACACACTCACACATTCGCATTCATATTCAATGCTCGCATCGCTCTTAAATCGTCTAAAATTCAGAGATCCCTAAACAATCAGCCAAGGGCAAAAAGTTTGGCTATTAAATTGGTCTAACCTCAGCGATAAATATGAAAAATTAAATTTAATAACAGCGAGTATGCAGATAAACAACCTAAAAAAACACACACACACACACTCACTGGCATACACACACACACACACACACACACACACACATGGGCAATAGGAAGAAGCAAAGGAACTTCAAGTCAAATTAAGCGCAAAAAAGCAGTGCAAATGCCTGGAAAATAGCAACAGAAACAGAAAACTGAAAATGGAAAAACAACAACAACAACAACAACAACAACAACAACAATAAAAGCAATATTAGCAGAAACAACAACAACAAAAACAACAAAAATGGAAACACATACTTAGACTTCTGCCTCTTTGACAGACAGTTGATTCGCTCGTCCCTCATCTTTCGTCTCTCGTCTCTCGCCACTCGGGCCTCGTCACTCGCTTCTCGCTTCTCGTCTCTCGCCTCACGTCTATAGTTCCTCAGCTCTCGCCTCTCGTCTCTCCTCCATCATCTCTCGTCCGTCATCTTTCGTCTCTCGTCCCTCAACTCTCAACTCTCACCTCTCGTCTCTCACTTCTCGCCTCTCGTCTCTCGCCTCTCGCCTCTCGGGCCTCATCACTCGCTTCTCGTCTCTCGCCTCTCGTCTATAGTTCCTCAGCTCTCGTCCCTTGTCCCTCGTCCGTCATCTCTCGTCCGTCATCTTTCGTCTCTCGTCCCTTAGCACTCACCTCTCGTCTCCCACTTCTCGCCTCTCGTCTCTCGTCCCTCAACTCTCACCTCTCGTCCCTCAACTCTCGCCTCTCGTCTCTCGTCTCTCGTCTCTCATCTTCTATCTTTTGCAATTTTGTTTCTTTCTAACTGCCAGTTTCTTGTCTTCCGTCTGTCGTCTTCCGTCTTCCGTCTTTCATCCTTTGGTCCGCTCGGCCTTGGCGCTAACTCCGGAACATTTGAGTCGCCTTCAAATGCAGCAGCTACAAAATGTTTTACACTTTTTGAATTTTCTGGCGAGTCGCATTTAAATTCAACCATTAGGTGTCTGTATCTGTGTCTGTGTGTGTATGTGTGCGTGTGTGCGCCTACATAAGACTACACACACACACACACACACACCCATTTGCATATATCCTTTCACTTTATTGTTGTTTATCTTGATGCTTTCGGCTTTTCTCCTCTCCTACTTTTTCCATTCTTAATGTTTTCTTTTTTCCTTTCTTCTTCCACTCATTTTTATTTTTTCTTCCTTTCTCTTTCCTTTTTTAAACTCATATTTATTATCGTGTTGGTTTCTCCATTTCTATTCCGTTTTTAGTTTCCTTCCTTCTAATGAAAGCCTAACACTGCCTATAAACTTGAAATCTGCTTGTGTGTGTGTGTGTGTGTGTCTGTGTGTGAGTGTGTGTTTGTTTTCCGTTTGTGTTTGTGTTTCTGTCTGTGTGTTAATTCCTTCCACTTCTCTCACACACGTCAATTCTACACTTCATATATGAAGTTTGCTTAAGGCGCACTAAGTGGATTTTTTCAAGGATATTTCTTCGATCCTTAAGCTGATATACAGGAAATGCGGAAGCAGCAATTTTCATTTAATTTCAATTTCAATTTTTTCTTTTAATTCCTCTTAACGTTTAAGTCTTGAGTCAAGTCAAATTAAATATTTTATTTAAGAGATGAGAATAAAAATAATAAATAAATTTCGTTATTTATATTTTTAATTTGTGATTTGTTTAATTTATTTTTATATTAATTAATGATGATAAATAATGATTAATTTTTATTGAATTTTCATTTTTAATATTATTTTAATTATATAATTTTAAATATTTACTTTTAATATTATTTAAATTATATGATTTTAAATATTTATTTTCAATATTATTTTAGTTATATAATTTTAAATATTTATTCTTATTTATTTATTTGGAATATTTGGTTATTTTGAATTTTTGATTATTTATTATTTTAGTATTTTTTGTATCTATAATACTTAATTTAAATTAAGTTTATTATGCTTGAGTTTATATTTATTTAATTTTAATAAATTGTATTATATTATTATATTTATTACTTTTTATTTATATTTTTTTTTATTTATTTTATAATATTTTTTTTTTATTATATGTATTGAATTATTATTATTATTAATAAATTATTTAATAAATATAATTTAATCATTATAAAATACAATTTTTAATAATTATTTATTAATATAAAAATCGTATTGCTTAAAAAATATTGTGTTATTTTATAGTTTTATTTTTATTATTTTCGGATTTAATATTTTTTTATATCTGTTGATTTTATTATATTAATATTTCTATAAATTATTTTAAATTATATTACTATTATTAATAATATAAATTATATAAGGAAATAGATTATTTATGTTATTCAATATTATATATATTTAATGAAATTGGATTTTTATTTTTATCACCTAGTAATTAAATTTATTTTGTATATTTAAATTATTATTAACGATTACTTTAAAGCTTACTTTATTTTATATTAATTTCTTTTCAATTATTTATTTTATAATTTATTTATTTTCTTTGCAAATTTACGCATTTTAAAATATTAGAATTTTTTTATTTTGTTTTATTTAACATTTTATATTTATAGTTTAAGGATAATAAATTTAATTTATATTATTTTGGGAAGTTTGCAAAGTTATTTAAAATAATAAAAGTATTATATATTATTTATCTGTGATACATCTAAAGGATGTACTTTATACCTATCTTTATTTGCCAGAGATTTCCTTGGGCATTTGCGGGCAGAACAAGGACTCACGCCCAAGCTGATCCCTGTGGAATCCTTTGCGAGGCAGAAGTCTACATTTCAAAGTAATAATTACTTCTAATTTCAAGCTGTACTTATCTCACTTTGTGTACATTTTAGGCGAGTCCTTTTGATATCATGTGTCAGCCTTTTAGGCTGAATGTAGCAGCCACTCCTCTGGCATATCTCCCGCTGCTGGCATAGTGTATGTCCTTCTGATCTCAACCTAACCAGAATCTCCATCCATGTTTATTATGTGATTATGCCTAAGTTTACCGCCAGCAGCGCGGACTTCTCTTTGTTTGTTTATTTTTTGTTGTTGTTGTTGTTTGTTTGTTTGTTGCTGTTTTTTTTTGTTGTTGTTGTTGTATTCCTATTCTCTATTGCGTATATTTAAGCCTGTTGGCCGGCGGCAGGATTTGGCCTTTTGCCTGTTTGTCCTGTTTATGTTTTTAAAGCGCGCGTTGTTGTTGTTGTTGTGGTTGTTGCTGTTGTTGTTGTTGGTACTGTTGCTGTCAAGCTGTGCCCCCTTGTCAGTCAGTCCATTCATTCGTCTGTCCGCCTTTCTGTCCATTCGTCTGTCTGTCTGTTTGTCTGTTGGCAACTTGTAAATTACGTGGGTCAGAGGTCGCCGCCTGCGACGTCGTTTTAAATTACATTGTTACAAATGTTGTTCCTCTTGTTGCTTTAGGTGTTGTTGTTGTTGTTGTAGGTGTGGTTGTTGCTGTTGGTCTTGTTGCTGTTGTTGTTTATCCGGGAACCAACAATGGCGCGCCCTACGACATTTTTGAAATAGTCCCACGGTCTTTCCCGAACTCCTGCTCCAGCTTCAGCTTCAGCTCCAAACTCAATCCCAGCCCCCAACTCCAACCCCAACTCCAGCTCCAACCCCAACCCTAAACTGCAGCGTGAGATCTTGATAAATTGTTGGGTGTAATTCCCCTTTTAGGCTTTAAAGCATCCGGTAACGGTTAACATAATCGCCAGGATTCAAGTTGAAAAGCCTAAGGTATTAGGTTTTTCATTTCTTATGCCTTGGATAGGAATTTCCTTTTGATTTGGACTCACATAACAGGAAAGAAAATGCTAACGGATGTTGTGAGCGAAATATATGAAGAGTTAAGAGCCAGAAAGGACCTTACTACATTTCATACGCTGTTGGTGGGCCGAAGGTGAGACTTGATTAAAAAGGCTGGGGAGGGGTGTGGCAAACTAAGGGAGAGTATGGTAAGGGGTGTCCTGGTGGGGGGGAGTTGAGTGTGAAAATTGAAAATTGAAAATTGAAAAAAGGGGAAACGCATTTTAAAAACTCAACTGATAATAGGTTCAATTATGTGGAAGGCTGGGCCTTTATCCTGAATGACTTTGGAAAGAATTGGAGCATCCATTTTTGGGGCCCGCAAAATTGTGGGGATGCCATAAACAATTTCGCTCGATTGCTGTCAAATACACTTCAAGTGCTTCAACTAATGTTGGATTTAATTATATATTTTCTAAAGAGCTCACCAAACAAATAAACAAACCAACATCATGCACACAGGCACACACTCACACAGCCATATCTGTACATGTGTGTGTGTGTGTAGTTGTTGTGCAGCATTTGCCAAAGTAAACAACTAAAGCAGCAGCCGTTAAAAAGCATTTTCAAGTCAAGCACAGCAGGAGAGGAGCTTAAGCGCAGACGATAGGATGAAATGTAAGAGTGGGTGGAGAGTGGGTGGAGAGTGGGGTAGGGAGTGGGTGGAGAGTGGGTCGAGAGTGGGGTGAAGAGTGAGTGGAGGATGAAGAGGCTGTTCTCAGTGGTGGATCGGAGGTGCTTAGGTGGCTAAGAGGGGCGCAATACTGGGGAGTGCTGCGGTGTGGAGGGTGGGGAGGTGTACGTGTGGGGGGTGGGGGGCAACAGGAGGTAATACACATTTCATTGTTTGGCCCCAAGTTTGACGCAGTTTTTCGTTGCTTGACGAGTTGCTTAGCACAAAACAGTGCGAGTAATTAACTGCCTTGTCACATAAGCCGCATTAACACAATGTCACAAATGTCCTTGCAACGGCAGCAACAGCAGCAGCAGCAGCAGCAGCAGCAGCAGTGCCAGCAGTGGCAACTACTTCGTGCCTTGCATTGCATGTCAGCAACATTATATACGCTTGTGCCACATGTGGCACATTAACATACATATACAATGCGTTTACTACAATCCTACAACTACCACCTCCTCCCCCCCTTCCCCTCCCCCCTTCCCCTTTTCCATTAACCATCCCCTCTTCCCACTCTCTCTCTCTCTCTCACTCTCCTCCTCAGCCACAGACCGGCTTATTAATTCTATTTGGGCTGGCACGTGACTTCTGCCACGCCCCCAACTCAGAAGTTGGCAACAAAGTTTTCTTATTTTTTTTTCGTTATGTTATTTTACTTTATTTTCTTTTCTTTTTTTGTGTTGTTGCTTTTCCGCAAATCCTTTGCCCTTAACTCCGACATATCCTACGGATTTGTGGGCCTACGCAGCAGAACATGACTTTCGCCTCGCAGGGATAAACTTTAAGCATCGCTTTACGCAGGATCAAATTAAAATAAAAACACAACATAAAAAATCAAAATAAATAAATGCAAAAATAAATAAATAAGAAAATAAAATATAAAATGGAAAAAACACACACACACACACACACACACACACACACACAACAAAAAAGAAGCGAACACAAATTTTATACATTTATGCATAAAATTTATTATAATAAAATGCATTTGGTCAACTTGTCAGGAACTCAGCTGCTCCACCATTCCAGCTGGTCCAGTGGTCTACTCGTCCAATGGTCCCTTGGTCCACTGGTCAGCCGGTCAGCCGGTCAACTGGTCAACTGGTCAACTGGTCAACTGGTCAGCCGATCGGCTGGACCCTTAATTAAGTCAGTCTGTGAGCATCGCTGAATTGAGTTAATTTCCAAATCCAATGCAGTCAATGCCGCAAATTATCATCAATATTTCTGCGGTCTGTCGAATTTCCTCGCATTGCTGCCTTGCTGCATTTTTATTTATCCTCTTCCCATACCCCCCATGCCCCATGCCACATAGCCCCTGCCCCCTTGGCATGGCCATGACTTTTTTATCACGCGTAATTTGAGCAGGAAATGGGAGGAAAAAAAAAAATAAGCGTCAGTGTTGCCTTTTGATTTAATTTTGCGGCTAACGGCGATGGTGACAAACGATACAGGATAAAAAAAAAAAAAAAAAAAAAAAAATGAAAATGAAAATAAAATAAAAAATGAGGAGGAGAAATACTGAGGGAAATACGGAGAGAAAGAAATATTAAATTAAAATTAATGCAAATATCCGAGATATATTCGTGCACGGGGCGTATGCGTGATTGCCTGTGAAAGTGGAAAGCGGCGAGTGGAAAGCGGCAAGTGGAAAGCGAAAATGAAATCGCGTTGTTCAGATGCGAATCAAATGTTAACTTGAACACAAGGAATTTCCATCAAGAGGGAAATAAAATGGATGCACGTGCCGCTGTATGTGTTCGTGTCCTTGCCTCCTGTCTGTAAGTGTGTCTGCCTCTGTGTGTGCGTCCTTTCGTATGTCCGTGGGCAGGATTGTGTGTATGTTTTTGTGGTACTCCTTTTAACTTTAATAAACTTCATGTTTGAATGAAATTAAAAGAAAAAACTGTCAACTTTTTGCTTGAATGTCATATTTTCCAGCCTCATCCCTCTTTATGCAGATTCCACAGCATCAAAGGGTAAACTAAAGAGTTTTCACAATTGCCCAGGCGGGAAAATTGATTGAAGGCAACAACAAAAAAAAACAAAAATAAAAAAAAAATATATATAAAAATTAAAATTCGCAACATTTGCGCCAGTCCCACGGGGCGTATGTGTGCTACTGCCTTGCCTTGTGTAAAGTGAAAACAAGTATGCAACGGCGCAGTCTACTCGACTATGAAATACCCTACCCATTACAAGGGACTAATAAATAAAGGATATAAAGGAACTCAGTTCGAAGATGAGTCCTTAAAATGCGGAGAAATAATTTAAAAACTGAATTAAAAGCGGACTCAAAGCTGAATAAAAATGAGCTTGACTTAGGTCAATTTTATGTGGGCGACTCATAGGTACCCTTTACATTTAAGTGTGGCTTAAATTGATATTATTTAAGAGACTCTCAGATACCCTTAGTAATAGCTGACTCTTAGCTAAGGACATCATCACTTGTAAGCCAAACTTAACTTAGATTTACATAAGGGAAAAAACTGGAAGCCAATACTTACCGAAGGTTTAATCAGATTCCATTCAGCCAGGAGATACACTGAAAGAATAAAAATAAAAATAAATTAAAAATACAATTAATATTTTTAAAATGTAATAATAATTATAAATAATTATTAATTTAAGATTAGCTTCATCTAGGAAGAGGTTCCTTAAGACCTTCAACCTTCCAACTGTTGATCCTTCGATATATAATATGTATATCCATAAATTTCCCTTCGAGTGTCATACATTTTCGGTGGCTGCCCAAAAAAATACCCTACTTAAAAGTTCAGAGAGTGCGACAGTTACGAGTTCATTCATTGACAAGTTGCATGCAACGTTGTACGTTGCACAAACAGTGGCAGTTCATATTAAAATGAACGCTTTTATTTTCGTTTGGCTATTTGTATTGCCTTTTTAACGATTTGCAATGCCTCACATAATATTTACGAATTGGCAGCGAAATTGATTTTAATAATGAAGAGAATATAAAATTCACATTACGAGGTTTTTCCCCAATTCCTCCATTCCCCTCTCTCTGCCTCCTCCCTCCCTCCTTTCCCATCGGGGGACTTTAACTGGCAGCGCACGCACACAATTATCACCTCAAAATATTGATTATTAAGCGCATTTCGAATGCCATTTAAGCGACCCCTTGCCACGCCCCAACCTCCCAAAGTATCAACAACAACAATACTGAGAAAGAAGAAGAGGAAGAGGAAGAAGTAAAACAACAACAAATGCCTGTAGTTTCTGTGTGCTCTGTTTAGCAAATTTTTGCGCATCTGCTTTGCATAAAAAGTGACAGTCATGACTGTTGTCTGGGTGGTCCATAGGTGTCATATTGTATGCGTGTGTGTGTGTGGGTGTGTGCACACTTGTTAGTATTTAGCATGCAGGCCGCAATTTGTGGCTGCTAATGAAGTAATTTCGAGGCATATCACGCATAATCCAAAGCACGTGAGCTACTTACAATGTAATTCGTTGTCTATTTGTTTGATATTGAAAAACGTACAGTTAGCTTCGTCCTGATGATGGGGCATTACTGGATGTTATTGGGCGGCAATGGGGGCGTGCCATGGCAAGCAAGCAGAATACACACATATATATATATATATACGTATACACACTAATGCAGACGAGCGACTAGGCTAAGCCATGTCACACAAATGCTGCATACTTTCAGGCAACAAAACTCAACCGGGCGAGGGATTCGCCTGCTGCCAGTGGCAGTGGCAGGATTTCAAGTGCAATTCATTGTCGTTATTACGTGCCATGGCATTGAAAATGTCTGCTGAAACACATACACACATGCACAATCGCCCACACACATAAATATAAATATTGTTGTGTGTGTGTGTGTGTGTTTTTATATATAGAGCCATCAATGGCATACAGATACGCATATCGATGCCAGTGTCATTGATGAGCCACAAAATGGCCCATGACCAAAGGCTGGTTATTAATTGCTTACAGCATATTTCAATATGCGTCGACCCACACGACTTGGGTCGCTGTAGCAACAACAACAACAACAGCAACAGCAACAACAGCGACAGCAACAACAGCAAAGGACGAGGCAACAACAACAATAGACAAGCCAACAACAAGAACATCAAGGGAAAAGAGAAAACAGCTTAATAACTTAATACCCAAAAAGTTTCACACAGTCTTCACAGTCTGAGGCTCAGTGTCAGGACTCTGGCATCAAGGATTGACTCACTTGTAAGCCAATACGGACAATAAGTAACGATTACAATCTCAATTACTTGCCCGACTACTCGCTACTTGCCACTGGCACTGCTAGTCACTTGCCACTTGCCACCGGCCACCGGCCACTGCCCACTGCCCACTGCCCACTGCCCACTGACCATTGGCCTCCTGCTTCCTTTTACGGGTAACTGGAAACTGGCTACGGACGAGCTCTATAGTTGGGTCTATGGGTAACTGGTGAATGGTAACGGGTAACGGGTAACTAGTAACTGGCAATTGGCCACTGGTCACTGCTGCTTAGTGATGTAGGGCTGCTGCCACGCCCACTCATAAACAGCACAGAGCACACAGCGCACAGCACAAGAAATTAACTTAAATGCCAGAAGCGTAGCAATCGTAGCCAACAAAAACACTGGCAGCAGCAACAACAACAACAACAACAGCAATATTAGTAGTTAGAACAACTACAAGGCAAGCAACAACAACAACAACAACAACAAGAGCAAGAGCAAGTAGGAGATGCGTCCGCCCACAAAATAATCTCCGGGGCAGAACTTGCTCTAATTATACGCAACATAAAATTTACTCAGCCCCAATAAAAGTTTGGGGTCCTCACACCCACACACACACACACACCTACACACACATATATAGACAGAACTGTGGGGCCATATTTATTGACTCTGCGAGGGATTAACGAGCTACAGATAATGCCACCTGAAGTTAAATAAAAGGAGCCAAGCGCTCGGCTCCTGTAATCGGGCGGAAGACAAGGCAAATAACTAAGGATTGTGGGAAATATTTGGGGTAGAGCTTGTGCTTCTCTTTGAAGGCGAAATAGTGGGCGGAGTGGGTGAAGTGAGGCGGGGGGGATCGGAGTTTTAGTTGGAAAGTTCATTTTGTGTTATGTTTTTCTCAAATTGATAATTAAGGGAAAAGTAAAAGGCATTAAAATGAAAATAAATTACATTTCGGCGCTTAAACCGTTTTCTTAATTATCCTTTTACTCCTCTCCTTTTATTCGCGACTTTTGTCGACTTTTTTTGTCCTCTCTGTTTCCGCTGCCAAAGGAAAGTGAATTGAAAAGCCAAAGAAACGCAGCAAAAAGTGTCAGTCTGTGGAATCCTTTTTCACATTGACCTCATGTCCTTATTTTAATTAGATTTAATGTGATGTGCCTTAAATTACCCTCGCCCCACACACACACACCTACACACACACACACACACACACACAGACAGGTGGTTGATCGTCCTTTACGAATTGTTATCCTAATCAATTGAATCCGTGCCAATAAAAGCAGCTTTGCATAAAGGACACCGCTTGGGGGTTAAACGCAACAGACATTACGTATACGCCGCGAGTGCGCCGTACTTAGAAATCTTTGAGTTGCAGTTTTACTGCTGCCACACTTAGTGCCGCAGTCGGTTGCATCAATGGCATCAACTGTACAGAAGATTGTCATAAAAATTCCATTGTGTGATGGGGCAGGGGTGGGACAGGGGTGGGGCAGGGACAAAGGGGTAACTGTTTGGAAGTCGCTGCTACTTTTGGGTGTCTGTCTGTTGTTGCAAAGTGCCACGTGGCGTATGCGCAATTTATGGAGCGCAACGAAGTGAGTGTGTCTATCTGTGTGTGTGTGTGCTTCTGTGTGGGTCACCATGGCTAAGGTAGGGGTTGCCACGATGCCAGGATACCAGGACACCAGGATACCAGGATGCCAGGATACCAGGATGCCTGGATGGCAGGATACCATAAAAGTAGTGTGATAATAACGAGAGCTAATGCCGCACTTTAAGCACTTTTCAAACAGTTAACAGCTTTATGCACAGCTCATAAACTGACCCGCATTAAGTGGGTACACGTGTGTGTGTGTGTGTGTGACTCGTCTGTATATCCTTGAGGGGGTGCGTACGAATTTAGCATGCAACTTAATTTCAAGCAGCTGCAGCTAAAAATCTGTCCATAAATCTGAGTCGGAATCTGTTGCTGTCTGTGCAATTCCTTCGCTCCGTTTGTCTTCCAACTACAGTGAACTTGTCAACAATGTACTACACTCTCCAACCGGGTTCGGGTATCATAAAAATACCATCAAGCCTGCCAAGTGGCTAAAAAGGATATAAAGCTGCAGTGTCTCTCCTTTTGCCAGCTGCAAGTCACTTGAAGTTTGAAACAAACTTCGTTTATGGTGGAAGAGGCGAAAGAGAGAGAGAGAGAGAGGGAGAGAGAGAGAGAGGGAGGAGAGAGTGAGAGTATAAAGGATTCGTTGCGAGCCGGAGATGCTCTTGTTATTGAAATATGTCAGAGAGCCAAGGCACCAGGACATGTGTACTTGCAATCTGCCATTTTGATTCGAGTTTTGTTTTGAATTTTTATTTGACATTTAATGCCATTTCTGGCATATTTCCTGCTCGTCCTGGCAATTTATTGCATTCCATTTGCATGGCAGATGTGCCTTGCCTCCTGGCAGGGTGTCTAAGAGCATTAGAGCAAATAAGGACGAGAAGATAAGCAGATGATTGGATGATGCATCCTTGCAGTGTTCGGGGTCACAGCAGGCGCTAATTTTAACACTCATCGAAGGACATAACAGCAGCCACAAGTCTTGAACATGAATTTGCATAAATGATGCCATTTATCGGCCTTGAAAACCAAAAAGGGGGAGTGGCAAATTGTGAAAGTCCTCGAAGGAATATATATGGTTTTTTTCTTTCTCATTTTTAGAAGAGACTCGCATGATATTTTATTTCCGTAAATTACAAATCCTTGGTGGAAGCGCATTAAAACGCATTTTTAATTAAAATGAAAGCAAAGTTGAAAGCTTGAGCATTAAAACATGACACCCAACGATCCGGTGGCCCAAAGACCCAACGACCCAAAGACCCAACGACCAACACCCAACACCCAACGACCAACGACCGACGACCGACGACCACCGACGATAATGTCAAGCGACGCCCCGTTTCCGTTTTCATACCACTTCCACTTCCGTTTCCTCATACTCAGCCCCAAGCTCAACCTCAAGCTCAGCCTCAGCCTCAGCCTCAGTCTCAACCCCCACCCCAACCTCAGCCTCAGCCTCAACCCCAACCTCAGTCTCAGCCTCAGTTTCAGCCTCAACCCCAACCCTAACCCCAACCCCAACCCCAGCCCCACATCTCCTTCCCGCTGCTTCTGGCACTGCCGTCACTGTCGTTCGAGAACTTAAGCTGACCGCAAAAAATGAATTAAAATTACATAAGCCCAACGCGTGGCAGTCGCACTTTGCAATTGCGTCCCCGGCGGCGCGTAATTCACGGCCGACTGCGGCGCAGGAGCTCGAAACTTGGACGCAATTCTTTTCCAACTTCATCGGCTGTCAGGCGAAGTAAACATGTCCTCGATGTCCTCCATGTCTCATTGCATGAGTGTTGTATGTATAAGAGTGTGCGTGTGTGCAACTGTATGTGCGTGTATGTGTGTGTGTGCGTGTGTGTGTGTGTGTGCGGGTGATTTCAGCAAATAGTTTGCAATGCGTTTCTCAAAATGTACGTTATTTGAATTGTGCAAATCGGATTTGTACGTGCCCAGGCCGATGCAATGAGAATGGCTATGCGAATGGGAAGGGAAGGGGAAGAGGAAGAGAAAGAGGAAAAAGGAAAGGGAAGGGGAAGGGGAAAGGAACGGGAATAGGAATAGGAACAGCAATGAGAACGTTTGAAAGGCAACGGGAAGGATGTGGATGGAGCATTTCTAATGTTTGGCTATGTGGCAGCGTTTCGGTGGGTGTGTCTATGTGTCTCTGTGCATGTGAGTATGTGTGTCTATCCAAGAGTGTGTGTGTGTGTGTGTGTGTGTGTGTGTGAGTGTGAGTGTGTGTGGTTTTCTGTTAACATTTGTGCCCAGACCGTGCATCTTTCTGTTTGCCTTTGGCTCCACGCAGTCGCATACACACACACACACACATACATATACGCAGGAGGGCACAGACACAATCACACATTGAGGGACACAATCACACATGCATTCGCTTTATTTACTACCATTTTTTCTGTTTGATTTCAAATTTAGCGCAAAATTTGGTTTTTTGTTGCATACTTTGCAGCGTTCAACTAACATATCGCGAACGTGCGTGTGTGTGTGGTGTGTGTGTGTGTGTAAGTGTGTAAGTGCGGTGATGCCAGCATGTGATGCTTGCAAGTGTATTGGTTTGGCAAACGTTTTCTGGCTCCGCCTGGCTGACTGCCATTTTGACCCATTTGGCAGCGGACAAGTCAACGAGAATTCAACTCACACGGCGCTTGAATTTGCATTCGCTGACTCCGACTCCAACTACCGACCTCCCCTGCCCCCCGGCCACGCCCCTCGGCTACCGACTACCAACTGCCGACTACTGACTACCGACTACTGACTACTGACTACCATCTACCGACTTCCGTCGACCGTCTACCGTCCACCGTCCACTGTCTTCCAACTCCCAACAATCCAAAGCCCACACTCAAATCGAACCCCAAGTCCTGACCCCCTGGAAGCATCACCATCAACGCCGTCATCGTCATTTCAGCTGCGACTACAACAACGACTCTGCTTCTTCTCCCGCTTCTTCTTTTTCTTCATTTTCTTCTCTTTCTGTTATTGCTTCTGTTTCTGCTTCTGCTTCTGCTTCTGCTTCTGATTCCGATTTCGGTTCCGTATTTCGGTCTGGTTTTGGGTTCGACGCTGGGTCCAATTCCGGGTCTGAGGCTGTCCCAGTCATAAGAGCAAACAAGAATGAAATCGAAAAACAACATTGCGGCAAATTATACAGTGAAGCTTCGCAGTTAACAAGCAGCTAAAATTTGTTTAATATTAAATTGACGATTGCTCCCAGAGCTTAAGTGCCCAATGATACGAGTGAAAGCTTTAAGTGGCACTCGAGTCACGGATTAAAATATTTAATTGAGTGTTCACTTGAAGAGGTTTTCAGGTTTCAAGGTTTCGGGGCACTTTCAGCTTAAGGACATAATGCTAGCTTAAATAAAGGACCTCCCTTCGCCCCTTCCTTAAAACTCCGCCAATAGATCACAAAATTAATCACAGCTTTAATTCAATTCGATTGGTAAATTATTTAAGCGGAAATTTAAGGAATTGAAAATAAATATTTTCGATTACTTAATTTTAATTTAGAAATTAAAAATGATATATAATTATATATAAATTGTCTAATAATTAAAAAAAAAATGTATATTGAATTTCTTTTATTAAAAAAAAAAAATAATTGATTAAATGAAAGTATTGAATGGAACTTCACTTTACAATAATTCCTTCCAATTAATATAATTGGTATAGTTTTTATATTTTAAAATTTAGATGAAAGAAACTTTAAAAATAATTATTTATTTTTATTATTTATTTATTATTTATTAAAATTTGAATCAACTTTTATTTTTATATAATTTAATAATTTAATAATTTAATTTTTTAATTTTTTATTATTTTTATTTTTATTATTTTTAAAATTAACTAAATGAAACTAAAAAAATAATTATTTATTTTTTCTCACTATTTTTTTAATTTTATATTTAAATAAATTTTTTTTTTTTTTATTTATATTTAAAATAATTTTTATTTTTATTTAAAATATTAATTTTAATTTATAATTTTTAATACGTTTATCCTGTATAAATTTGAGCCTTAAAAAACTCAACCGAATTATTTAGCTTAAGTAATAATAATTTTTATGATATATGTATATATTTTTATAAATTAAATGTGGCCAATAACTGAATAATTGCCTCTTGGTATAAAATCCAAATTAAAAAAATAAAAAAATAAAAATATGAATTTCTGTGCAATAAAAATCAAAGTTAAAAAATTGAAAGTTATTTTTAATATTTATTTTACATGAATTCAATTTAGTTTTTATTTGGATTTTTTATTATTTTCTCTACAAATGAAAAACTATTGTTTTTCCAGGATATTTTTATTGAACGATTGTATTGATTGAATGATGTGATTGATGTCCTTGAACTTTTAGCTGCTCAGCCATAAATTTGATATAATATAAATTTTTATTCAAAATTCAATCCATGGGACACACTGTAAAAACGCACGCTGCACGTTGCAAGTTGCCCGTTGCACTGTGCATGTTGCACGTTGCCCGCTGCACTTTGCATCCTCGCGACGATTCAGAATTTATGTACACTCGGAGTTTATTGAGAGGTTGCAATAAACATTTTTTTCGGACTCGCATTGTCTATGCTATAAATTTGCTTATCGTTCGGCGGGGGGAGGGGAAGGGGTAGATTGTGGGGGTTGGGGTTGGAGGTCATCGGAAGTGGCGCCAGGGCGACGACCAAATACTTGCACTTCGCATAAATCAATGCTGATCAATATAATTATGATTGAGGGTCCTATGCGAGGGGGCGGTACAGTGGAGACTGCAATTGTTGGCCAAATAACTTAAAGTGAATTCCATTCAATTTTTAATTGCAACAAATATCAAATTGTTCGATTAATTCAATGCGAGTGGAGCAACAATGCGCGGCATTTGTTCGCGTTTGATGTGTCCTTATTGACCCATGACTGGGGGGCCTTTTCTGCACACACACACACACACAGATACACCAGCATAGGCATATGCATATTTATATAATAATATATATATATATATATATATGTGTGTGTGTGTGTGTGTGTGTGTTTATAATGTGGTTTAATTTACGGATATGTAATTACGGGTAAGTATCTGCATATGTATTCAACCACCGCATCCATACGGTTATGTGTGTGTGAGTGTGTGTGTGTGTGTTTTTTTTTTTAAATATATATATACATATATGTGTGTGTGTGTGTGTGTGTGTGTACTGCGGGCTCATTTACCACATTTACCGACTTGGAAATCCGATTATAATTACTTTTTTTTTTTTTTGGTATATTTTATATTTATTCCTGTTGGTATTTTATTTTTAATACTATTTGTAATTGAATATTTATTTTCGATTGTTTTTTTTATTTTTATTTATTTTTTTTTCATTTTGATAAACACATCGCCTGTCAATTGCGCTCCTTCTATAAATGTCCACAGGAGCGAGGGCTGACTGCAAAGTTTCCTTGACTGAAGAAAATGGAACTTGAGGTCAAAGTTCAAAACTCTTGGATTAAAAGTGGAAAATGAAAACAGGATTAAATACTCCTCTTAGATAAAAGCGATAAAGGATAATTTGCACTCTTTGAAGACTCTTTAAATTTGAAGTCTTTCTTCTTTTGTCGAGAACTCTTGTGCCGCCCCTCGCACATATTTGAACACCGCATGAGCTGCAACAATGCATTTATTGTAAATTATATCACTTAAACAAATTTATCCTTGTTTTAATTGTGATTTCTCTCGTTGTTGTGGCATTTTTCAAATTGCCACTCATTTCATTTTGCCTGCCACTCCTTGCACTCCTTGCAGTCCTTGACGTCTCTATAGTCTCTTAACTATCGCATTCAGCTTGCCACAGTTGTGAAATACTCTTCTCATTTAATGCAGACGCGGATGGAGGAGGAAGCAGGAGGAAGCAGGAGGCAGCAGGAGGAAGCAGGAGGAAGCAGGAAGAAGCAGGAGGAAGCAGGAGGAAGCAGGAGGAAGCAGGAGGCAGCAGGAGGAAGCAGGAGGAAGCAGGAAGAAGCAGGAGGAAGCAGGAGGAAGCAGGAGGAAGCAGGAGGAAGCAGGAGGAAGCAGGAGGAAGCAGGAGGAAGCAGGGGAAGCAGTGGGAAGCAGGAGGAAGCAGGAGGAAGCAGGAGGAAGCAGGAGGAAGCGGGAGGAAGCAGGAGGAAACGGGAGGAAGCAGGAGGAGGCAGGAGGAGGCAGGAGGAAGAGCTCAATATACATATATTTATATCTGTGTGTGCGAGTGTGTGTGTGTGCGTGTGTAAAGCCGTCGCATGGGTTTTTCCTTTGCCATTTTCACAATTCACAATTCACAATTCACAACTCGCAACTCATTCGACGTTCGCCATTCGCCGTCGCCATTCGCCATTTGCGATTCGCAATTCACAATTCGCAATTCGCAATTCGCATTTTGCATTCTCTTAGCGGTGTTTTGTTTATGGCAATTGCCCCGCTAATTATGCATTGCCCAATGACTGGGAAATGCCAAATTGGTTGAATTGCTCTGCAATTGTTACGATTTTCCCATTTACCCTGGCCCGATGGTAAATGACGGCCCCCTGCCCCTGCCCCTGCCCCTGCCCCTGCTCCCTGCCCCAGTGCCACCTCATGGCCAGCGTCCTCCCTTGACTCTGCCTCTGCTGCGAATGGCCTCTGCCGCTGCCTTGACCTCTGCCCGTCCCTCTGTATCTGCCTCTACCACTGCCTCTGCCTCTGCCTCTGCCTCTGCCTCTGCCTCTGCCTCTGCCTCTGCCTCTGCCTATGCTTCTACCACTGCCTCCGCCTTTACCACTGCCACTGCCACTGTCGCTGCCTCTGCCTTTGCCTCTGCCTCTGTCTCCACCTCTGTCTCTGCCTCTGCCTCTGCCTCTGCCTCTACTTCTGCCTCTGCTTCTGCCTCCACCTCTGCCTCTACCACTGCCTCTGCCTCTTACTCCCAACTCTCGCCCTTTTTTCTGCCGCTTAACAGTCTTTAGCCCGCCGCTTGCTACTTGCCCCCTTCCATTTTTGCACCTCCCCCCTCTGACCGGTACTGGTCCCATGCCGTCCGCCTGCTTGCCACAAGCCGCATGCATGGTGCCAATTAAAGACTCAATAAAATTCAATTGAACCCTCGCGTTGCACGTTGCACGTTGCACGTTGCGTTGCAATGAAACTCTGGACTAATTGAGCGACCATAAAATGCCTGCAACTACAGTTTGACAGGAACTGTGGCATTATCCTGTCAAACTGTCAGTAGTCGATGCAGTCCACAAATCCCCCCCACCCTTACCCCCACCACTACACCCAAATTTGCATCCTGCAATAAGTTTTTCATTTTAACGGAAAATTGCATGTTATTTGGTTTCCCAATTTCCATTCAAATGGAACAAATGAAAGTCCCAAATGACTGCAAATTATGTGAAAATTCACATATGCAGAGAGTCTCCCATACCACCCCCCACCCTCACCCAGTCGTCCTGTCTCTTCCTCTCCCTCTCCCTCTCTCTTGCTCAGGATAATCAGATGCCAGTAACTACTGTAGTTACAATTTGCTCAGATATGTTGATTTCATATTTAACTACCAAACTTGAAAACTCAAATATCCTTGAGAGCCAGCCAGCATCCGTCCTGGGGCATAGCATTTCAAGTCCTGCCATTTCGAATAATTCCTTGAAATTCCACAGAAATTCCACAGAAATTCCACAGAAATTCCACAGAAATTCGTCAGATCCTTTAAGCCTGAACCCCCTCCCCCCACCCCCCGTCCATCCTTAATTATAGCTGCAGTCACCTTAACTGAAATTATGTGCAGATATATTTGAGTATTGCCTGTAAGGATGTTTATCTGGCAGTAAGTGCATCCTTGTGCATGGAAATTTGCTCCTGAAATGTTGTACATTTGAGGTGAGGTTTTGCGTTCGTTAAGCTTTAGTCCTGCATTTAATTACTTGCAACGTCAAACTGAACTTTGGCTCCTTTCTAATGCTTAAGCATAATTTCGAATATGTGGAATATCCTTGATATATCCTTTAGCACAAAGCAACAGTTTCAAATATCCTTAGACAGAAGGCAACAATTAAAAAATCGAATTTCCTAAGACACAAAATTTACTTTAAATATTTAAATATCCTTGAAATGTCCTTACACGCCAAATAATAGTTCGCATTATCCAATTACTTTCAATTATCCTTGGGCTTTAATAAACAGTTAAAATATTCAAATATTCTCTAAATATCCTTAGACTTTGAGCAACACTTGGTAATTCAAATATCCTTCAAAGAAACTAGACTTGAAATGGTGATATCCTTGAAGTTAAAACAATAGTTTAAATATGCAAATATCCTTTAAATATTCATTAACTTAAAATTGTACTTAAACTATTCTGATAGTTCTCAATTATCCTTAGACTTTAAGCAATTGTTTGCAAATTCAAATATCCTTAGACTTAATCAAGCGTTCAAATATTTAAATATCCTTTCAATCTCCTTTGACTTAAAGGAATAGTTCAAATATTAAAATAATCCTCAAATATCCTTCGACTTCAATCGAACGTTCAAATATTGAAATATCCTTAATTCTGAGACTTACCAATCGAAATGCTTAATATTCAACTTTTGTACTCCACAAGGATTGATCCTTGACTCTGCTAAAAAACTCCTAGACACTTTAGGGAGCACTGTTATCTCATGGTTAATTATTAATCCTTAATCCATTCACTGAAATTAAATGGGAAACAGTTATAAAAAATTTTGACTGCCAACGGACGACCGACAAGCGAGGACTGAGGACCGAGCACCGAGGACTAAGGACTGAGGACCGAGGACTTTAGCAATTTTTCGCGTTGAGGGAAGCGACAAATGAAAATTACGGAAAGCTGTGGTAAAAACTTACAAACACACACAGCACAATAACAATGACAGCAGAAACAACAACAACAACAGTCAGCAACAACAACAACAACAACAACAACAACAGATTTTCGGTTTCATTGCACAACAAAATGCCCGGCAATTAATACAAATGACGCTGATGGGGAAGATAATGCAGAGGAAGAAGAAGAGGATGGAGAAGAAGAAGAAGAGAAAGAGGCACGTGGAGCAGAAGAAGATGAAGCTGAAAGTTGCGAGTTGCAAGTTGCAAGTTGAAAGCTGAAAACTGTAAACTGAAAGCTGAAAGCCAGAGTGGCGCACAGCGGCGGAAGGTGGGCCAGAGGGGAGGACGGGGTAGATGCACAGCCAAAAGCCAAAGCTAAGAGGAAACGGGAACGAGTGTCGCAAGTGTGTGTGAGCTTCCATGTATGTATGCGTGTGTGTGTGTGTGTGTGTGCAGGCTGGTTAGCTGGGGGCGGATTGGTGCGAGGGGAGTGGCTGCTGCAATCTCAACTTCGCATGCATGAAAAATGCAGCTCATCTTCTTAATGCGCGCGACGTGCTTTGCTACGTGGCTGGGTGGCAGGGGGGTAGGGGGTTGGTTGGTGGAGGGGGACAGTGAATGGGGGGTGGGGGCATCGGATGACTAGGACTGAGCATGGGAAAGCAGCTTACAAGCAAAATGAATGCTCCTCCCAGTTGCCCACACCATTTTCCCCCCGCCCCACTTCTCCCCTCTCTTCACCTTCTCTCTATCCACTTTTCACTTCCCCACCTCCTACTTCCCCACTTTTCTCTTCTCCCCTCAGTTCATCTCTCTAGCATTTTATCCACATTTTGCTTCGTTTCCCTCCCCGACACCATTTGCACCCCTCACCCCTCAACCCCTCTTTTTGTCTGACTATCTGTGGACGGGCTTGTTTGTTTGTTTGCTTGTGCGGATATGCGGATGTGCGGATGTACGGATGTGCTGCTGAGCATGCTCTTTTGGCTGCCTTGGCAAATTGCCGTTGCGGGCGTGATAGTCTCACACACACACACACACACGTACAGTGAACGTGTTTCTATGTGTGTGTGTGTGTGTGTGTGTGTGTGTATTAACGCTTTATAAATTGTTAATTATAATGAGTCCAACATAGAGTCCAACAAACATTGGCGCTGCTGCTTAAGTCCAACAATGTCGACATGATTTACATGGCAGCTTAGGTTTTTATGCTGATGCCGGGAAATGTGTGCAGCCTTTTAACAGCTTCAGCCCAGGACCAGGAGGCCACAGGACTCGACAGGAGCGGGGTGTTAGGGGGGGGAGTAGTAGTGTCCAGTTATGAGTGTTATTAGTCCTTATTTATCGATATTTATCGATAAGCCGAATTATGTTTATTTTTATGTATAAGGATATAAGGATATATGTATATATGTGTGTATGTATGTGTGTTTGCTTGGGCATGTGGTATATGTGTGTGTATGGCATATGGATTAGACTATGGCTTGGCCTGGCCCAGGTTGGCGCTCATTATGAAGGGGAAGTCGTTGGCGCTGCTTCCGCCCTTTTATCGCCGTCGCTTCTGGCGCTAATCCGACTGACATTTTCATTTTACACATGAGCAACGGCACACAACGAAAAACTGTCATTGATAAAAATGAAGCACGCGCACGTTCACGTTCACACACAGATGCACAACACACACCACACTCACACCACACTCACACACACACGCATACTAATACACACATAAGCTGAAGCATAGTTATGGAAAGCGACGTTGAGAGATTCTGGCGCACATCATGTCAGACATGCAGACAAGCAGACAGATATATGCACACACACTCACACACACACACACACACACACATACATATGTGTAATATGGCCTCGCAGCCCATACAATGCATAATTAGAATTACAACAATAATAATCATGATTATAATGACAGCTTGCAAGGCAAACAAGCGAAGCATCAGGAATGTTGTTTCTATGCATATTATGTGCATCTGTGTACGTGCGTGTGTGTGTGTGTGTGTGTGTGTGTGTGTGTGCGCTTAATTTATATGCAACTCAAGCAAAACGCAGCTAACAACTAAAAATTTCTGCTCATTTATAATGCAAGGTAATGCGCTGCAGAATTTGCACAATGTCTTTAAGTGTTTCGCTCACGCACACTCTGACACACACACACACACACACACACACACACACACAACCACATTCATACATACAGAAATATTTACACGCACACGCACACAGTCAGTCATCACAGGAGGGTGCCACGTGCTTAAGAAGATGATGATGATAGATTTGCTAACAATTGCCACACTCAAGCGGAGTTCCTGCCTCCGCCTCACCACCTCCATACCCTCCATCTCCCCCATCTCCCCCTTCTCCTACATCCTCCACCTTCTGCTCCATCTCCTCACCTTCTGCATCAGCCCTGTTCATCTCCTTCATCTCTCCATCTCCTCCATCTCCATCTTATGCTTCAGCTCCTCCTTCTCCTTCATCTCTTCCTTCTCCTCCATCTCCACCATCTCCACCATCTCCTCCATCTCCACCTTCTGCTTCATCTTCTCCACTCTTCCATCTGCCCTGTTCATCTCTCTCACCTCCTCCATCTTTTCCCTCTCTTCCATCTCCCCTATTCAGCTCCTCAACTTCTCATCTCCTTAGCTCCTTCACTGTGGCTCTCCTTGGCACCTTAGCTCCTTATGCCGCCTTTGCCATTGCCTTATCTATGCCAATGTAACAATAGGAGCTGACAAAGTAACATCCACCTCCATAATGACAAAATGATGCTCTTCAGATTGAGTTTCCCTTCGGAATAATTACTTTATTTAATTCCAGGACCAAACACTAATCACTGCCCTCAATAAGTCCAATTAATAGCTAACTACTTCAAACAAGTATGCCCATGTGTGTGTGTGTGTGTGTGTGTGTGTGTGCAGAGGTGTGCTGTGAAGTCATTGATCTCAGGTAATCCTAATAACTGCTAATGAAGTTGCAGTGTCTAAAGGGATAATTAAAACTGCAGGACGAACTTCATTTAAGAAAATACCTTTAAATTTAATTTTAGATTTTTTTAGTATTAAATTTGTAATTTAAAAAACAGAAACTTTCAAAAAATTACTTAAAAATTTTCACTAATTATAAATCTAAAAAAATAAATAAAATAAATTTAATATTTCGAAGAATAAAACGGTTTTTAAAGGATGCATTTGAAAAACAAAAAATATTTTCATCACTAATATAATATTAAGATTAATTTGATTAATAATTAAAAAAAATAATTCATAATTTTTATTTTTTTTATTTTAATTTAATATTGTTCGAAAATATTGTTAAAGTAAAATAATAATAATAATAATATATTTGCTGCGAATAAATAAAAAAAAATAACATACTAATATTTAAATATTTTAGTTTTACTTCTGATTTTCAAATTTAATGTTTTTTTATTTTAAAAACAATTTATATTGTTAATAAAAAAAAAACAAAATTTTATTGATGACTATAAAAATAAAAAAAGATATTAATTGAATTTTTGGAAAGTTTAGAATCAAACTATAGCAAATTTTAAAGTATTCAATTTAATGGTTTCTAAATTTTATTATAAATCAAAAAAAAATTAGAAAATTAAAAAATTCTAACAATTAATAAATAACATTTAAAAATTAACATATACTTAAATAATTTAAATAAAAATTTTAATATTCTAATCCTTTGTTTTTATGTAGAAAATGATTTAATTAAAATAGATAATAAAATTAAAATTAAAAATTAAACTTTCATGATTTTTATTTACATATTTTTTTTACTTATTTTTTATAATTTTTTTATATACTTACTTATTTAAATGTTTTTTCATTAAATACATAATACAAATAATAAATTTTAAAATTTTGCCAAATTTTGGGTTAATTAATAAAACGATTTATAAATTTAAAATAATAAATTATATTTATTTAATTTAAGATTTATGATTTATTTATTATTTATTTATTTATATATTTATTTTATTAATTTTATTTATTTTATTTATTTTTTTAATTTTATTAATTTTATTTATGTATTTATTTTTGAATCATTGAGAAGTTGGACATGGAGAGCTACGTCAGTTTCACTATGATTGTATTATTTTTTAAGTTGATATAAAATTAACTTTTCTATTTTCCATTTCCGACTTTTCCATTCCATTTTCAAAGTTCGTGTGCGTCAAGCCGCTCGAGGAAATCAAAGTACTTGGAAAACTTTTCTTTCAAGAGACTTGCAAATTACTTCCAAGTGTTCTCATTGTTGTTGCCAGCTATGTGTGTGTGTGTGTGTGTGTATGGTATGAGTGTGTGTGTGTGTGCGTGTGTGCCCTGTGAATGTCTTTTGCTATTTTGTGATAAATTTGGCGCCATTTAATGGCAAAGCAACACCCACGCGATCAGCAAGCAGTCGTCGCCTGTGGAAACAATTTCTCAAAACTGAAGCAGCAGTCGACGAAGGCAGCGGCGGAGGGGGTGGTGGTGAGGAGGTGTGGGGAGGGGAAGCTGTGGCAGAAACAGCAACAAAAGCAGTAGCGGTGTCAGAGGTAGTGGCAGCAGCAATGACAGTGGCAGTGGCAGCGGCAATGACTGAGGCAGTGGCAGCGGCAGAGGCAATGACTGAGGCAGTAGTAGAGGATGAAGGCAGAAGGAAGCAGACGGAGACAGCGGCAGAGGCAGCGACAGCGAAAATGGCAGCAAAGTCAACTTCAGCTGAAGCCACTTGATAGTAACAACAACAACAACAACAACAACAACAACAACAACAACAACAACAACTTTAACAAAAGACGCACCGAAATTGTTGCAGATCATTTTTGTGGCATGTGGCAAGAAGCTCCGTTGGGCACGCATTGAAAATGACATCAATCAAAAGAAAATGCGTGTGGCAGAGATTTGAGTTTTATAATTTTTATTAATGGCCAAGACTGCGCTTCGAGAGTATAAAAATCAGGCTAAATGCCAGTGGCATTTGGCCAATTCCATTGTCTTGGCACAATTTGGATGCCTGGATTCACAGGACTTGCAGCTGCTTCTGGGGGCAGTCTAATTGGGATTCAGCTTGAGTTCAGCGCTGGCCGCATTCAGGCGCGATTTGGTTGGCAAATTGCGCTCCTTCTTCTCCACGAAGATCTGATAGTGACCCTCGCCATAGCCAAAGCCTTCCATGTTCTTTCGCATGGCGACGGGAATAAGGCTGAAGCCGCCACGGCGCTCCAGGAGCGGCGAGTCCAGGCAATCCTGTTCGCCCGGCTGGTCACATTTGCAGTCCGGCTTCTTGCACGCTTTGTTCTCGATGATGCAGAACCACTGGAGGCACTTGCGCATTATGTAGATCATGAGCAATATGACCAGATTGCTGGCCAGGAGATGCTTTCGCGGTGCCAGGAACAACATCCTGTGCAGGCGACCGGCTACGGTGAACACTGGGACGGTTCGATATCACAGTACTGGATGACACTTGATAAAGGACCAGACGTTGTCTGTTTAGTGACCGAATGGTAACTGAGTGATGGTTTTTGCCGGCGATTCTCTATTTATAGCAATCCAGACATGTCCTTACCTAATGTCCTAGTGTGTCCTAGTGCATGTTTGGTCCTGCTCCGACACGTAGGTACGGGTAAGAGCAGGGCTATGGCTACGGGTAAATCTAGGGGTACGGTTAGGGGTAGAGGTAGATGGTAGGTGGAAGGTAGGAAGAAGGAGACAAGAGGTAGGTGATAGGAGGTAGGAGGAAGGAGGTAGGAGGTAGGGGGTAGGAGGTAGGAGGTAGAAGACAGAGGTTGTGGTTGAGCGGTGACTGTACCATCCACAGGTCAATACGAGGCTTAGGCCCATCTGTGCGCGGCAAGGTAGATAGGTACCGGTACCTTCGACGCTAGTCCTTCAGATTAGGTAATCAGCTAGTCAGAGAACAGGCCAGGACAAGCGGCAGGACGAAGAAGCCAGAATCTGGCCAAATGTGTTTATGAGTTTGTGGAAAATATTAACTCGAAAGGAATTGCCTTATCGACCAGGCAGCAATGTCAGCAACGCTTCAAACGAACTCTCAGCTACACAATGAACATCAGCACCCACATCCACACGCACACACACACACACACACACACACATACAGCCACACACTCCTATGAACCTAAGTACATGTTACAGATGACGGAAAACTGAATTTCCCGATGCTCTGCCTTCCCTCTAAAAAATGGCATAAATTCGCAAATTGAATATAAATAAATTTCCTGCAGCCAAACGCACAAAAAGAAAACGAAATTGATATACATATATATTCACACACACACACGCACACCCACACACACACACACACACCCACACACACACGCACATACTAATACACTAATACAGTTTGAGGAGCAGCCTCAATGCTATGCATATGGTATATGGGTTATGGCATATGGGCATATGGGCACATGGGCACATGCCACGCCCCCAACGCTGACTGTTAGTCAAGCGCCCAATCTTCAGTCAATTCAATTTGAATTTGAGCACGAAGAAAGAAAATAAAATAAAATACGAAGTAAGAAATAAGAAATATGAAATAAGAAATGAGAAAGGAAAAACTTGCCATAAAAATGCTAAAAATATGTTCTTAAAATGGGCAAATAGGGTGAGGGGAGGGGGGAGGGGGGAGGGGGAGAAAGTGAGTGAAAGTTCGTGTTGAGCAGAGTGAAAGGGGAAAGCGAGAAGCCAGTAAAACGGTGAATGGTGAATGAGATGAAGACGCAGTGTGAAGAGGCGTGGATTGGGCTGCTGGGAGCAGCTCAGAGCGGGGCAGAAGGCGGCGGAGAGTGGAGGGTGTACGGCGGATGGCGGAGAGCGGAGAGTGGAGGGCGGAGAGCGGACAGTGGTTGAGGTCGAGGTATCTAATCAATGACGCGACCGCTCATTAGGGAGCCAAAAAGTTGGTGGTTCGTTTTTGCACCTGGGCCACAAAAATGGCAGTCACCTGTGCCCGGGCGACTCATACAAAATGCTCCGGTCTCCGGCAGCCGTGGTGCTCCGGATGCTCAACGCTGAACGCTGGACGCCGGACAGTGGCAGCTGTGGAAAGCTGGAAGCTGGAAGCTGGACTCTATGGAGATGCAAGATGAACAAAAAGTTGAGCTCAACTTTAAGGAAGACCTTCGCCAGGACAAGCTCATTGGTTGCATCTGTTTTTTGGTTGACTGTGTCCTTACATTTTCTATTATTTTTTTCCCTTTTTCTTTTTTCTATTTTCTTTTTTCTATTTTCTTTTATTTTTTTTTCTATCTTCAATGATTATTGCTTTCGCTTGGACCCCATCTACCCGCAACCCCCCACTCCGCCCGGCAGGGACTGCCTTATCAAATTTTTGTGCAATTTGCCAATTTGTCCAACTTGTGCGACCGCCGCAGCCCCTGCAATTTGCCTTCATTTGTTGATTTAATCATTTGATTGCGTTTTTCTGCATGCGCTGATTGAATTCCTGCGCTGCTTCGTGTTCGGCCTGGGGAAATCAGGCTAATTAGTTTAATTGATAGTTTTTGGCTCTGGCTCTGGCTTTGGCTTTGGCTTCGACTTTGGCTTTGGCTTTGGCTTTGGCTTCGGCTTTGGCTTCGACTTTGGCTTCGGCTTTGGCTTTGGCTTTGACTTCGGCGTTGGCTTTGGCTATGGCTATGGCTTTGGCTTTGGCTTCTGGCTAAGGAAAATTTATTTCACTTCTGCCAACAGGATGTTTAGCCGATGGCAAGAGAGGATGGAAGTGTGTGGGATAGGGATCCTTTTCCATCTCTTACAGCTACATTGGAATGCCTCGCCCCACAGACACATACACAAAAGTTACACCAACCAAACGAAAGTTTTACGTCAGGATATGTGCAAGTCTGTGCGTGCCTATGTGCGTGTGTGTGTGTGTATGTGGGTGAAGGTCAGTTGGGAAAACCATACGAACGTAGACAGACCTAAGGATCATCAGCTTAAAGTACAGTGATTATGATACCGCGCACTCAATAAAAAGGATATCATAAAGTTGTGCAAACGAGTGCAACAGGCGGCACCACGAGCAACCAACAGCTGTGTGTGTGAGACTGTATGTGTGCGTGTGTGTGTGTGTGTCTGGGAATAGTAAATTGTAAAGCCATAAAAGGAGGTAATTAGCTTGTCCTTAGAAAACAATAGAGTCCTTGTCTGAGTTATTTTAAATGAATACTGAGTATCCGAAAGTCGAGCGATGATTTTTTTATGCATCCAAAAAAATAAAGAAAAAAAAACAAAAATCCTTTTATTTGACAAAGGTTGCTTTCAAATTCGATTTGGAGCATCATTAAAATTAAATCAAAATTATAAAATAATTAGTTAATTTTCCAGGATGCATTAAAACGGATCGAAAGGATCGAAACTGTGCATAGCAGAGAAAAGCAAGGATAATCCTTTGTTTGTTTCCCTTGGCTGCAAATTTAATCAGCTTTAAGTCAATTAGGCACTCCAAATAATGGCTAATAATAAAAAAAAGGACCTTCAAGGGAATTGCATCGATTTTAGTATCTGAATGGAAATAGCTGAGGCTTCGATTGGCGTAATTTTTAGTGCGCTTTTATAGAAACTCTCAAGGATTATTTGAGCTCGCAATATTTTTACAGTCGTCTGGGCCAGGAATGTGCACATTTTATGATGATTTCACGATTCAAGGATTTTATATGCGTTTAACTGTCCAAAAAGTGGTTCACTTTTGGGTAACCACAGTTTTTACTTTCGCAAAGGAAGAATCAATTGAAAATATGCCTTCTGTATGGAGGCATAAAGATTTTCCTACACTTCACTTCGTTCGCTTATGTCCTTTTGTCCTGCTCCCCAGGAGTCTCGGCCTGGGTATATATATATATATATATATTTCAGTGCCGCATGTGTCGGCATTTAAGATGAGTTTTTGATGAAAGCAAATATATTGGCCTGAATGGGAGGGGGGGGCATATAAATCGTGGCATGCCACACGGCGCACGTACTGAACGAGTGCCAGACAAGAGACAAGTAGCTGCTGCTCCTGTCGCTCCCGCTCCCGCTACTCCTACTACTGCCGATGCTTCCTTCACTCCGGCTCCCTTCACTCCGGCTCCCTTCACTCCGGCCGCCTTTGCCCGCTCCTGCCACTTCTGGCGTTACTTGAGCCGCTGCAGAGGAACGTGCACTTTTGGCAGCTCTCATAAATATTTATGATATGACAGGATACCATTCCACAGCTGTCCCTTGTTATAACTGATATGTTTGAGACACAACAGCAACAACAACAATTCAAAAATATATCCAAAAAACAACAACAAAAAGTGGCGCTTTCTTAACCCGCCGCCAGTGGCATCGGCTCCAGGCAAATGTCAGCCACTCAGCTCCCCCAGCTTGGCCATAAATTATGCATTAAAAAGTTCAACGTTCCGCGCTCAACATTCAACATTCAACATTCAACATTCAACATTCAACATTCAACGTTCCACGTTCAACGTTCAACTCGATTTTGATTGTGTTTTCTATCGTTGTAATTGCGGCGGCAGCGCGTGCCGTCAACGGATGCCGCAGTAAATCTGCAGCCGCTTTGTTCCCGCAGTGTCCACCGCATGGCGGCACCCGCCGCCTGGGCACCTATCATCTATCGGCTGCCACCTGCCACTAGCCACCTGTCATCCACCATCCACCATCCACCGCCTACCACACGTCATCCGCCAACTGCCAACTGCCACCCACCAACTGCCACCCACCAACTGCCACCCGCCAACTGCCACCTGCCTCCCACCACCTCCCACCTGCCACCTGCCACTTGACTGTGGCGCTAGCTACCGCTTTCAACAAGCCGGAACTCCACGCTGGAATTATCTGTGCTGCCTGTCGGCAAAGTTTGTTGCTCCAAGAAAATCGCCAGCTATTTTACGGGACATTATGCAGAAGGACGAGGCATAGCTGTGGCAGGACGCGGCTAGAGCCAAAACGAAACCGAAACGAGGACGAAACAAAATTTATTTTAATGCGATTTGCATTTATTTAGCTTGGCTAAAATCTTTTGGCCTCCTTTCTGCTTGACAGTCATTCGCCTCTGCGGCAGAGGCATCAGCATCAGGATCAGGATCAGCATCAGAAGCATCAGGAGCAGCAGCAAAAGCAAATCCTGCGCCTCCTTTCCAGCCATCGAAATTGCCATTTCGCTCTGTTAGCCAAAAGTGCAGCCAGTTATAATGCCAAAACTGTCTGTTTACTTAGCCAACTGATGGCCAGGACAGACGCTGGTCCTGGCGGCCATTATCGCGGTGGCGCACAGGTAACTGGTAACTGGTAACAGGTAACAGGCAACTGTGAACTGGTAAATGATAACGGTGAACTGCTAACAGGTAATAGAAGCCCCAACACACTGCGGCATGTCCCATCGCCACCGTCGCCAGTGCTGCCAGCGTCGCCACCTCGCGGTAGCCACAGTCTTTGTAATGGCATCTGCATCCATCAGACCAAACAATTTCCGTCAAATTTCCATGCGCTGACAAAAGCATTTCACTTGAGTGCCAGACAAAAGCCAACAACCAACAGCCAACAGCCAACAACCAACAGGCAACAACCAACAGGCAGCAGCCAACAACAAGCAGCTAACAGGCAGCAGCCGACCAGAGCGACGACTGGCGGCAGGCCCAGGTGGGTAACCAGGTGGCTGGCTGTATGATTGGGTGTTTGGGTGGCTGAGTGGGTGGTTTGGGTGGCTCAGTGGATGGCTGAGTGGATGGCTGAGTGGGTGGTTTGGGTGGCTGAGTGGGTGGTTTAGGTGGCTAAGATGCTGTGTGGTTGAGTGGTAGGAAGATGGTTGGGTGGCTGGGTGGCTGGGTGGCTGGGTGGCTCGGTGGCTCGGTGGCTGAGTGGCTGGTAGGGTGGTTGGGCCACCAAAGCAAAGCTAAGAAATGCCGCCATTACGAAGGCAAAAATATTAAATGAAGGACAAACCGCGGCGGGAATACCCTATAAATAATGTGGCAAAGTTTATAAATTTATTCATTTAATGAAATTAAATAAATAATTAATTATTTGCAAAGTGGCAACTGCGAACTGAGCAAACATCCTGTTCGTACCTCAACTCGGATTGAATTCTGTCGCAGCATTGAAAGGAGTTACTTTCAAAGCAACATTCCTCCTGCCCTGCCCCTGCCCCTGCCCCTGCCCCTCCCTCAGACAGACGGAGGCTGCCAATGGCGACGCGTTGCGGCTGCCAAGTTATTTAACAGACACATTCAAAGCCATTACTTTGCATTTTACACCTGACAACAAGGTGGGATAAATGGCTGGGGCATTAACAGAGGGCGTAGCTAAAAGGAGCGGACAGATGGACAGACGAACAGGCGGACAGGCGAGCAGACGGACGGTTAATGGCGTGGCTTTTGGCAGGCTTCCAGATTCATGGGCATATAAATATCTATGCATACATACACAAATAAATATATATATATATATATATATATTGGCATGCATACATGTACACAGGTATTATCACACACACACACACACACACACATATATATACATGTGCACTTAAATACGTTCATACGTATAAATATGTATATTGAGGCATACATACATATGTATACAGACTTATATACTTATATACATATACACACACACACACACACACACATATGCATAAATATCTATACATAAGTTTTTGTATCTATATAGACTATATCCTTATCTCTATTTGCGCAAATGATACTGAAACCAAACGAAGCGAAACGCAATGTAATGTTAGCCAATAACAACAACAACAACAACAACAACAACAACAACAGCTAGAAAATAAACAACAACAACAAGAACAACAACAAGGCTAAGGCAATTGTTATCTCAATGTTAGCTGGAAGTCCTGACAGCGCTGGACAGTGAATGCTTTGGCTTTGAGCCACTGCAGCCACAATCAAAAGGCAAGCCGACACAGACACCAACACAGACACCAACACAGACACCAACACAGATACCAACACAGATACAGATACAGTGGCATGCGATGGAATGCAGGATGCAGGATGCAGGACGCAGTATGAAGCTGTAGCTGTAGCTGCCATCGCTGCCACTGTCGCCGCAGCCGGAGCCACAGCCGCAGTTACTGTAGCCACTGATGGTCATTAGCCAGTTTCTACGGCGGCACAGGCTTCGGCTGGGCATCGAGGGCACGACGACTGCTGTTGGTACAATTCTGTAGTGTCCTGATGCTGTCCTGGCCGTCATTCAAATGTCATTAGTGCAAGCCTTGGGTCAAGCAAGTGCCACTGGCAGGTGAGGTGGGTAATCGGTAGTTGCTTGTTGTTCTGGGGCGATAGTCAGTGGTGGTGGTGGCGTTGGTGGTGGTGGTGGTGTCCAAAGTGAAGGGCGTACGGCATGCGGCATGTGGCATACGGCATGCGGCATGCGGCATGCGGAATCCAGCATGCGGCTGGCTCGTTGTATACTCGTAATTTCATTTCGAAACGAGCGCAAATTGCAGGATTGGCGTTCGCAGGATGTCCACTTGCCTTTTACTTGCCAGCTGCATTTGATTAAATGCTCCACCAACCTCCCACTGCCCACCCTCCACTTCTCAGACCCGCAAACCCATACACCACTCGTTCCCTTTCCCCACAATCATCATCTTGCCCCTCCCCAGCTGCCAATACCCAAAGCCATTGCCATAGCCATAGCCATAGCCCAGCTGCCACGCCCTCCGCCTGTCAGCCACTTGTGCGAATCTGTGGCCTTTGCTTTTTAATTGCATTGAAATTAAAACGTTTTACATACTTCTCAGCGCCAGATTTATGATTGCAATTCGTTATTTATCACCCACTGTATAACGTTCCGCCTACCAGTCCCCCCTCCCCCCTCTCACCATCTCTCTCCGCTACTCCTTCTCTAAGCTGCACACCCAATCGCATGGCAATTTTCAATTTTCGATTCCATAAAGAGATTTATGTTTTCGACGCCTGCTCTCGGTTCCAGTTGATACTCTCCTTTTTTCGTCCTGCCTTCCTTTTGATTTTATTTTCTACTTTTCTATTTTTCTATTTTTCTATTTTGCGATTTTCTGCGATTTTTTCAATTTTTTTGATTCACTCTATTTTTAGATATTCCGTGTGTTTCTCTTTCATACCCGCCCCCACCCCCACCCCGGACCCACCGGACCCACCGGACCCACAGGCCCAACTGTTCATTTCGGTTCTGTGTCTAGGCCATTTTCAGGCCGAAACTAACAAATTTATTGTGTAAACTGTTGTCGACATTGGCATTTGATGCTAATGGATTTTTGAATATGTTTATACGCGACTCAGGGGGCGGGGAAGGGGGTGGAGGTCAGGGGTCGGGTTCATAGGTGTAGCTGCGGCTGCAACTGCAACTGCGGCTGAGTGGGCGATGCGATGTGAGGAGGGGGTCAATCGAAGAGCTTAATAAATATTTATTGTTATTTTTGGCGTATTATCGTTTGATGCCACACAAAAACTTACCACGTGCCGCAAAAAGAGCAGCAAAGGAGAGGCAAAAACAAATTCAATTCAATTCAATTTCATACAATTCCCTGCAATTCCCTGCAATTCCATGCAATTCCCTGCAATTTCATTCAATTCAAAACGATTCAATTTTATTTATTGAAGTGCCTTTCCAAACATCGAATATAAATTAATAAAATAGCAACTGTTTTTCCATGTCTCTAAATTTTAATCGAACTCTGGGTCTGAGTCTGAGTCTGTATTAGATATTGAATCTAATTCTGTTCCCCCCTCCCTCTCCCTCTCTCTATCTATCTATCTATCTATCTATCTATATATATTTATATATATATATCTATCTCTCTCCCTCTCTTTTTCTCTCTCTCTCTCTCTCTCTCTCTCTCTCTCTCTTTCCCTCTCTCTCTCTCTCTCTTCATCTCTCTCTCTATCTATCTTTCACTCTCAATATCATTTTTATTTCGATTTGGATTTGGATTTGGATTTGGATTTCGTTTTGGATTTTGATTGCGATTTTGATTTTGATTGCGATGATTTTGATTCTGTCCATCACCTATAAAAATATTAATTTGCCGAATGCGTAAATTCATTTTCATTTTCAATTTCGATTTCAGATGATATTTGAATTAGAAATTGGCCATTCGGCAGTTCAGTGCAGAATTGAATAAAAATATTCAAAAGTGCATGAAATTATTTTTTGCTTTGTTTTTTGTTTACTTTTGGGTAAATGAAATTTGTTTTTTTTTTTTTTTTATTATTATTTCAATTAAATTGAAAGTGATATTTAAAATACTATACTATTTATGGCATTTTATCGCTTAGTATATGTGTATATTTTGTGAATAGTGAATAAATTTGCTTAAATGGCCATTCAGTAGTGGCAAGTGAATAGATTTGAGTGCAGCTTTCAACGACGACGAATCTATTCATAATATTCATTTCATTCATTTTGCCAAATCAAATACTCAATGTAGCTCGTTAGCTGGTATATTTTGCATCTGTTCTTCATTTAGTATATTATTTATTAAATTTACTCCATGGCACGTCAAGCATACAAAGTGCATTCACTTGAATATTCATATTCGACTAATGTAACTAAATGCAATTAACTTCCGTTTAGAGCTGCTTGTAGTTTGTCGGACTTATTTAGTATATACACTTCACTTAGTATATGTACTCTTAAATTGGTATTTAATGTATTTAAATTGATGCAAAGTGCACACAATTTAATGTTTTTATATCAATTATATAAATATATATTTCCCCCAGAAGGACTTAATACACATCGAAGCCTGTTCATATAGTGATTAGTATATTTAGCATATAGCCTTCATTTAGTATTAATTTTGTCTAAAATTCAAATAAAAGTGTAAATAGGATGCTTTTCTATTGTTGTCTGAGATATTCAAAAAATGCAATAAATATACTACAAAATATAAACAGAAACTCTGCATGAATTATTGTTTGGTATATTAACAGTATATACTTCATTTGGTCTGTTTGCCAGAATATTCGAATAAAAATATATCCCTCATTTTTGTATACAAAAGACAAACTATCAACAAATCAGAAATAAACAAGTTCAAACGAATCGTAAAAAGCTCTTATTCACATATGTAAAAGCTTCGTTAATGTTCACCAAGCAATTTCGCTTATCTCCTATGATCCGCAAAGCTTCTCACCTAAAGCTCTCCCTCCCCAAATTCAGAACCCAAAAGGTGGAGATTCTTTGTATCGCAGAGCGCAGCAAAAATTCGTTTTCCTCTACGAAGGAAAAGCTCGCTCATAAGTCGACGATCGTTTGAGCTTTATGAGAAGCTTTGCATGTGTTGGGCAAATATTTACAGCTACTGTTCGCTCGGTTGTCGTTACAAAAATTTGCCATTAATCGTTTTTCGCTCTGTGATTTTTTCGCGTGCTAAGCAAATAAAAAAAACGTTTAAGCTTTGCATTTCTTACGCTCTTCCTGCTTGTTTCTCCTCCCACTCGCACTCACACTCGCATTCACACCCGCATTCACACTCACCCTCGCATTCACACTCGCATTCACACTCACCGTGACCGTTACTGTTGCCATTGCCATTGCCTTCCCCGTCCCCATCCCCATCCCCATCTCCTTTCCCGTCTTAGTCTATGTTCTGCCTATGTTCATGTGTTGTTCTGTCTGGCTCTCTCTCTGTCTCTCACTCACTTGCTGGCCTTCTCTCTCATCATCTTCTTTCAGGTGTTTCTTGCACTTTGCCAGCTCGCGGTCTCCCGCGTTAATTGCTTGATTAAAGGTCATTTCGAGTTTGCCGACGTCGTGGCCGTCGCTGCTATCGCGGTCGCCGCTGCTGCCGCTGCCGCTGCTGCCGCTGCCGCTGCCGCCGTCGCTTTTTGTGCTCCGTTCTGCTGTTTAGTTCATAGAATTTAATCGGAGCGACATATTAAATCAGTTTAGTTGATTCGAAGCGTCGCTGGCGTTCAAAGCTTCGCTGCTACCAAATCCGTATTATTTATTATTTCATTTCGATTGTTTGTGTTTCTGTTTCTGTTTCTGTTTTTGTTTTGTTTTTTCTCTACTCTTTCTTTTTTTTTGCCTTTTTTACTGGAGGGACGGAAACAGTTATTATAATTACATAATATTTTATAATAATTATATACTGTATGCATTGACGCATACGATAAATCGTGTGTACTTATTAAAGACTTAAAAGTCTGTGAAAAATGACTGAAAGCCCGCAAACGGAGAGTAAAATTAGTGATCAACATGAACAGGTAATTAAAAGTAAACACGTGTAAGTCTCATAAATGAATGAATGCTTTGTTTATTGTGCGTTGCATAAACAATAAATAAATAAATAAACATCAATGTCGAAACGCTTATCGTCCGACCGCCCGAGGTTTCTATGACTAAAGTTACCTTTGAACCACTTCAACTGCATTCCGACTCCCCCTTCCCCCTTCCCAGCTCCCCATCCCCCCTTCCCCTTACCGTTCCGTTAGCCGTTTCCAATGTCAGTGCCAGTTTAATTTCCATTTCCAATTCCAATCCAAATTCCGATTACCAATGCTTATCGCCGGTGTAGCTGACATGCGATGCCAGTTGATAAGATTGAACACACAGCGAGTCGCAAGTCAATACAAAAACTTAACCCTCGACGAGGCTTGTATCGACACGCAATTTCATGGCGATACCGATACCGATACCGATACCAATACCGATACCAATACCGATACCAATACCAATGCCAATATCCCTGCTACAAGGGAAGACCTTCTTAAAATGCTAGTCAAAGATGCGGGTGTTGGGAGCAACTCGAAACTTGGACGCTTTTCTGTTCTTAAGCTCACTAGAAGTTCATCAAAATGTGGGGACTCGGCGGCAGCGGGGGGAAAAGTTTCCAGACTCCGTCCGTCACACTAGAGAGCATTTTGCGCTAATTTTCAAGTTGGTTAAGCGAGCGAGCTCTTCGACTGCCAATAGCAACAACAACAACAACAGCCAAAACAAAAACAATTGTTCTAGCAGCAGCATTAATGCCAGTACCAACAACAGTGCCAGCAACAACAACAACAACAACAGCAGTGCCAGCAACAACAACAACAGCAGCAGCGCCAATACTAATACCAATGCCAATGCCAATACTAATACCCATAGCTATGCCCACTCCAATAGCAGCACCAATACCAATGCAAGTACAAATATCAATACAAATACCAATACCAATACAAATACAAATACAAATACGAGTACGAATACGCGTGCGAATACGAAAACAGCAACAATGCAAAAGTGTCGTCAAAAGTTTTTGCGGCGCAAAACTACGAAAATCCATTTGTCGACATTTAAAGTTTGCATGTGCTGCAGTCAATTGCAGGATGGGGACCCATCGACAGTTACTCCCCGGTCGGCAGTCAGTGAGAGGGAGAGGGACAGAGAGGGAGAGGGACAGAGAGCGAGAATGAGTATAAGCGAGCGTGAGCTTTAGTGTGGCGTTGCGTGTTAGAGCGGGGAAGAGAGATAAAGAGAGAGTGGGAGAAAGAGTAAGAGAGTGGGAAGGGGAAGGAAAAAGAGGGGGAGGGGGAAAGAAAAAAAAAACTAAAAAAAAAGAAACAAGAGCAAGAGGAAGCACAAACTGGTGATAAATTGTTGGCTAGCGTCATCCTGACTGCTGCCCATCAATCGGCACCTGCGACGCTCAGTTGTCAATTGGTTGAACTTTTTCACGTGTAAACCAAACGATTGATCAAATCAAGCGGCCAGACATTGATCCGTACCGAACTCAAGCATACCCTACGTTTAACTACAGCTTCCACCTGACAGCTACAACCACACACATTTATGTAACCAACCGCCTAAGCGACGAACCCCGAGCGTTGTTTATTTTTAGTTTATTTATAGTTTATTATAGTTTATTTATATTATCTGTAGATGTCAGAAGTACGCTACATTCTATATATACACACACACACACACACACATTGACACACCTAGAAACAGTTGGATTAAAGTGACAGGCCTGCATCCTTCGCAGCATTGGCAACCCTTTGACCCTCGGGCCATTCCATATTTCGGCAAAGTTTCCCCTGTCAATTAGCTGCTAACGGAAATCTCTAACCCAATTCCCAGACACTCTCTCCCCTCCCCTTCCCACCTTCTATGCTTGTCACCATTTCTCTCTCTCTCTCTCTCTCTCTGGACATCTGTTGTTCTTTTATAGTTTTATTCTTTTCATCTTTTCATCTTCTTGTCGACCCTTTGCAGCCCATGGATGTGCGCATCAATATGCCCTGGGGCTATGTGGTAGGTCGGTGGTACGGCAATCGCCAGGTACGTCCCATCCTCGCCCTGCACGGATGGCTGGACAATTTGGGCACTTGGGACAAACTGCTGCCATTGCTACCCAAGCATCTGGGCGTGCTGTGCATTGATCTGCCTGGGCACGGATACTCGTCAAAGCTGCCAGAGGGAATTGCCTACCATTTTGTGGACTACCTGTGCGTTATATTGCGCATCATGGAGGAGTATGGATGGCAGAAGGTGTCGCTAATGGCCCATTCAATGAGCGCCATGCTCTGTTTCATCTTCGCCTCCCTCTATCCGCATCGCCTGGACATGTTGATCAGCATTGACATTGTCCGTACACGATACCGTAAGCCGCCCTCACAGATCGATTACCTGCGGACAAACATCGAGCGTTACATAATTGAGGATGAACGCTTCGCGAATGCCAAGCGCGAGGAGCCGCCGGCATACACATGGCAGGAGCTGGAGCAGGTCATGTACAAGGGATCCAATGAGTCGGTAACATTGGAAAATTGCCATCACATTTTGAAACGGAATGTCGACAAATCAACTAAATTTCCGGACAAATACTTCTTCTCCCGCGACGGACGCTGCAAATATTACTTTGAGTTCCATACGAGTCCACCCTTTGCCGCCGAGCTGGCACGCACCATACGCAATGTGCCCTACTGTGTAATCAAGGGTTCCGAATCGAATTTCATAGATGGGGAGAGCCAGGAGGTGATTGACATTCTCCGTTCCAATAATCCGCACTTTGAGCTCCACGAAGTGCCCGGCACACACCACGTCCATCTCAATAATCCGGCGGGTGTGGCCGAAATTATAAATCCATTCATAATGCACCATCGGCCGCCACAGCTGGATACCTGGACAATGGATGAGAAGGAGCTGAAGGAGCTGCAGGAGCTACCGGAGGCAATTGCCAAATTCTCACTCGCCGTCGATGAGGCACAAAACATTAAGCGGAAAAAGAGAAAAAGTAACCTTTAGCTGTTGCACGCATCTCTGAGCAGCAGCGCGACTCGTGATTCTTGCCACACAGGAGGCTCCACCCACCATTGGCTTCATATGAGACAGTATATGTGTATGTATATGTATATGTGCGATATAGGTTAGGAATTTAAGTGTATAAAAATAAAGTTTAATAGAGTTTAATCTAGTTCCATTTCAAGCATGGAGTATGGAGTCTCGAGTCTTCGAGTCCTTGGTCCTGAGTCCTGAGTCCTTGGTCCTGAGTCCTTCCAGACATTAACCAACTTTACCAAAGTTTTGCCAACTTGCTACAAACTTTCACTGCAGCTCAGGTTCTCTGTGTGTGTACTTAGGAGTATAGGAGATGTGTGTATGAGTGTGTATATATATATGTGTGTGTGTGTGTGTTTAATCAGTCCTAAGCATCCATTAATCATGCAGTAATACACATCTTATAAAGTGACCTCTAAATTCATGCGATTTACAAACATTTTAATTACTTTCCCTTGGAATTTTGAAGTCCTTCCTTAAAGCGGCTCGAAAACTTAAACGTTTCCTAATCCCCCAGCATTTCCAGTTACAAACTTAACTTCCAAGAATTGAATTTTCGTATTCTTTTTTCGTTTTTTGTTTTTCGTTTTTCGCTTTTCGTTCTTCGTTCTTCGCTTTCCGTTTTCACTTTCATTTTCCTAAATTACCACATGCACCTTTTTCGATCAATCAATTTGGAGGAAGCATTTAATTTCGCTTTAATCTTTGGGTCGCAGTTCATTGGCCACTTCATTAGTGTTGGGTTGTATTCGGGAGGGGGTGAAGGTGTGGGTGGGGGGGTGGCAGAGGAGACCAAGGATGTGCAGCATCCACTTAAAAACAATGGCGTTGCAGAAAACAAAAGGGCCAAGGATGTGAACTAGTAAATGTCTGCGTGTGTGTGTGGGTGTGTGGGTATGTGTGGGTATATGTATGTATGTATGTATGTGTGTGTGTGTACATTTGGGTATCTGAGTGTGCTTGTGTGTGGGTCTCCGATGTGCACCTCGAGGAATTCCACACTAAACAGACACCGAGACAGGAGCCGAGACGAAGACCAACCCAAGGACCGAAACCTAAGCTGAAACCGAAACTGAAACTGAATTTGGAACTGGAACTGGAACTGGAACTGGAACTGAAATTGAAATTGAGCGAACATCGCAATCGAAATGTGCAAAACTCAACCCTCAATCCTCAGCCCTCAACCCGCCGCCGCAACGGGTGAGCCCCCTACGGCGCGGGATGCCTTTGGAAAAATAAACAAATTTAACGTTTTTATTGCCATCGCACGTTGCGGCCGGATTTCTACGTAAATTAAATTAGGTAGGAGCCGGAAAAAATGTGCCAGTCGATGGCAGGGCAAAAAGCACAGCCAAAAGAGAGGGAGAGAGAGAGAGAGGGGGATGGAGAGTGGCAGCTGTGGAGACTGAAGGCTGGAGGCTGAGGGACATATCATTGCTGGCAGCGGCTGCAATGCGATTACGTATCGTCCTTTTCCTTTCTTCAGCGCCTCGGAATTGATAGCGGATATAAATGTTTAATGTTTTGGCAATAAAATTGTGGCAAAAGGCTGGCAGACCACTGAAAATGGGAGGTTTTTGTGGTCATCGGGCACATCGATGGTACGCGGTGTAGGCATCCTGAGGTACCGGAGGCATGGGGCAAGGACAGTCGCTTTCGGGCTTGCGGGCGGCACTGATAAACCATCTTTATGATAAATTCTGTTTGCGGTTAACGCACAATTTATTTTGTTTAAAATCAATAAAAATCATTTATGCTATTATTCCTTGGGCAGGGGTCCTGCCCGGGCAGGACTCAACTAATGGATGGTTAACTAAGTCACAGGCCCGCACTGATTCCAGGATCAATCAGGAGTGAAAAACTATCTGTCATTAAATTCGCAATCAATCTAAAAGATTCCTTGAGTTCTCTGAATCAAATTTGAGTCGGGGGAAAATCCCGAAAATAGATTAAAGCGTGAGATGTGAAAATAGAAAATTTGAGAATGGGAAAATGGGAAATGGGAAATGGGAAAATTGGAACAGTTTCTCTCCCCAGTATCTGTTCCCATGTACCGACAAGCACTTGACAATGCGTCGCGGATAAGATAAGAATTGAAATGGAAGCCAACTGAATGACTAATGATCCGCCCCATTGGTTGACTGGGGGAGGGGGGTGGGGGTGTGGTGTGTGGGGGAAAACAATTGCGTGTACAAAAAAAAACCAATTGCTTTATTGTGAAAATATCAAAACTTATCGGACTTGGGATTGCTGGGGGCATCACTTATCGGATACTGCTGAAAGATGCGACTCTTGTCCAGCTGCACGGACTGCAGCTCCCCGGGCTGCTTGTCGTGGGCGAGGAACTGATTCGTGTGCCAGAACTGTGTCTGGGCGGCGGGCAAGTTGAGGCGTTTTATGCCCAGCAGGCGATTACGCACATCCACCAGACTGGCGGAGCGGGGCTGGAGCCATGTCACCAGCACAATGGCCAGCAATGTGAGCGCCAGGTAGCAGACACTGCTGGCTAATAGCGCAATCCACTCATTGTCCACGCCCACCTCGTACTTGCAGGCCTCCATAATGGTCAGCTGGAGTGTGAATCCAACCGCCAGCGACAGCTCCGTGTAGAGGAAGGGCGAGCACTCCAGGAGCCAGTGCAGCGCTTGGCTGGACAGGACACCAGCGCTGGCATAGATGAGGCACAAAAAGGGGAAGCAGTGCTCGGTATGATCCTCATTGTAGATGCACAGCAAGGCGACCATCAGCGTCAGCTGGATTACCCCAAAGAGGAGGTACACCAGCTTGGGTGTGTAGCGCAGGAGCAGCAGAGCGCTAAGACCACAGCCGCCGGCATAGAGAGCAAATGGTGTGAACAATTGGGAGCGCTGCACGTAGCCGGAGGTGGCGGTCCACATAAGTTGCTGATGAACGGGCGAGTGAAGCAGACAGCAGCGTTGCAGGACCAGGACAAATCCACCCAATGCCAAGACCAGCCACTGGCGACTGGGCATCAGACGGTAGTCGTTCCGTTCGACAAACTGTGCCAGAATCGCCTGTCGCGGCAGAAAGACCAAACGCTCCTCGTTGAGCAAATTGAAGACCAAATCCCGCGACTCCTTGTAGTTGTGCACGTGCAGATGCTGCAGCAGCTCATTGATGCAGACCATGAACAGCAGGAGCAGATTAATGCCCAGCTGGATGAAGCCGCAGCGCTGTGGTTCGAACTCATTGAAGAGAATGAAGCCACTGACCAGGCCACTAAAGTGCACTGAGTTGGCCATCGCGATCCGCGCCGGACGTCGACCGGAGGCATCGCTACGCAGGCTCACATAGCTGAAGCTGGCCACGTAAATGACGCTGAGTCCAATGAAATTGAAGTAGTAGCTGACAGCTACAGGAATTGCATGGAGGCATGAGAAGATGAGTGGCCATGGATGGATGGCAGATGGCAAGCAACTCACCCAACTGCTCGCTGAGCATAAAGCAGCTGCCCAGGAGGGAGCAGAGCAGTCCATAGAACACGATGTAGAAGTGATCATAGCTATAGCGCTGGTTCCCATGCTTCCGAAGGGTCCAGCCCAGGGCCAGGGCCAGCGCCATGAGTCCACCGACCAAGGCATACCAATGGGGCCACAGATTGTCATAGACAAAGGCCGACTTTAGGTAGTTACCCAGGGAGAAGCCGCTGCCCCACAGACAACACAGAACTAGGGCAATGGGAGGAAACTTTTGGATTGGTTTGCAATTTGGGATGGGAGTGGCTCGGCAATGGAATTACCTAGAAGATCGGGTAGATGGCACATGGCACGAATACGTTCCCAAATGGAGTCAGCCATGGAGAGCATTGGCAGCGATTCGCGTTGACATCTGTGCGGTTTGAAAGTGTGAATGTGACTGGAAGTGTCTCCATTCGGGGGACCAATGGGAGGAGTGTCTGCCACAGATCGGGGTAAGAACAATCGGTGGCCGCTGATAACGCATCTTGTACGGCCTTAGACAAGCCGTAGATAAGATAACTTCGATTCCGAACATGGGAGGTCATAATTAAACGAGTTTTTAACTCCCATGCAGCTCGATAAGTGGAAAAGTGTCTTTGCCAACAGAAAGGGGAGTGAGTCTGAGATTCGTGTGCAACCCAAACGGAGCCAAAGGAGCAGCTCTTGAGGGATGCAGAAGCCAAAAGAAATATCCTCTAAGCCGAATACAGCTACAGATACAGATACAGATACAGATACAGATACAGATACAGATACAGCTACAGATACAGCTACAGATACAGATACAGATACAGATACAGATACAGATACAGATACAGCTACAGATACAGATACAGATACAGCTACAGATACAGATACAGATACAGATACAGATACAGATACAGATACAGCTACAGCTACAGATACAGATACAGCTTCAGATTCAGATACCGATCTCATCTGTATCTATGAGTGAGAGAGAAAGAGATAGAAAATAATAATCTGCAACTCGAAAACGCATTTATTCAAATTGAATATTAAATGAAATATTTCGAATAAAAAGGCATTCAGGTGAAAATTTCAGTCAGCACAAAGTCTGAATGCGAAGGCAGTGAAACAAATCAAATGCAATGGGAGAGTCGATTTTCTTGAAAATTGTATCAGCTTTGAGACAACTACTTTGCGACTGGCCATGAATTCCAATCGAGTAAATTCAATGAATCGATTTGCAATCAATAAAAACGTAAATCACATTGAATTTGTCTAATTTCGGTTCATAACTTGAAATTCAAATATTGAGACTGGGCAAATATTTGGCTGGGAATTGAGTTGATTTTGTGCTCTGGATAAACATCACTTGATATTCAGCTAAATGACACACTTTCCTCCAAGAGTACACACATTCACACACCCACACACACTCACACACACATGCATATACAAAACTGGCTACTTAAGTTCGCGTATCATGTCTAAGCAGCGCGGTGAAGTGTCTGCTGGATGCTGTGCAGCGTTCAGCGAGAAGGAGGCAAGTTTTTTATAATCTTTAACACGACTGCCTAGAAGTATGCAACGTTTTTGTTTCTGCTGCCATGCAGCTAAGCTAAGCGGGCTTTTTGTATATATATGTGAGTTTATGTCGGTTATTGTAAGTGTGCGAGTGTGTGGGTGTGTGGGTGTGGGCAGGAGTGTTTAGTGTGTGAGTTTGTGTGTGTTTGTGTGTGTTTGTGTGTGTGTGTGTGTGTGTGTAAGTAAAGAGCGAAGAGTGGAGAGTGAAGAGTGAAGAGTGGAGCAAGAGTTGAAGAGACCACAGCTCTTGAGGCCAAGCACAGGCTAATTAGTTGAAGTTGTTGCCAGTGTTGCCAGTTAATTGACTTTTGACGACCCGCTGCGGTTGTTGTTGTTGTTGTTTTTTTTTTGTTGCTGCATTTGTTGTGGCTTTTTGTTGTAGCTGTAAGTCTTGCAGCTTTTTTGTTGCCGTGGCAGTAACTGTGGCTGCTGCTGCTGCTGTTGCAATGTTGCGAGCTCTGCCATTGCTTTTTATAATTATTTGCAATTTTCGCGATTCGCTTTTGGCCTTTGTTGTCAGAGGGGGATTTACATTTGGCTGCATGGCATTTGGTTAAATCCGCGCTTATGAATTCAATGAAGCAAACACTAAGCTCCTCCTCTGCCCTTGGCCTGCCAGAGCAGCTGGACATTGCCTTGCCCCACTGCTCTCCCTTCCTCCCCCTTCCACGATATGCTGCACGAAGTAATTGTCAGCATTTTGCTGCGTCTGTTGCACTTGCAACTGCAACTTAAGAAGATTTGTGCTGTAATTACGCATAAAATAGCTCAGCTGCAGAGGACTCAGTGCAGTGCATAAACATTATGCATCTTATGGCCCATAAAACTAAATGCATTGGCTTCGTTCTAAACAATAAATTTTATCTAAGGGCCAACAATGCAGCTACAGCAACAATGGCAACAACAACAATAACAATTAGAGCAGCAGCAGCAGCAACAACAACAACAACAACCACACTGAGTACAACAGGATCGACGACTACAACTTTGTTGAGTACATTTAATTTTTCTGAAGCGGCCACTTAGTGGCTTCAGTGACTGCTGCTTGTTGTTGTTGTTGTTGTTGTTGTTGTTGTGCTGTTATTGTTACTTTTGTCATCGTTGTTGTTGTGCATAAATTAAATTAAAGCCTGCACCCTGCACTGCCACACCCATGACCAAACCATGGCAAACTGCGACCAACGGCAAACCCAGCGTGCAATTACTCAGTGCGGCAGGCGCCTAAATCATGTCGCAACAGGCCAAACTACCTTTGGCCCAACCCCCAACCCCCAACCCCCAAACCCCAACCATCAGACCTTAAACCTGTCATTCCATACTCCTTATTTGTTACCACACCCACACACACACACACACCCACACACCTACACCCATCCAGCCTGACCTTCAGACATTTGTAAATGTGTAAACATTTTTCACCAGCAGCAGCAACAGCAGTAGAAACACACCCTGTCCCTCCTCCTCCCCTCACCATGACAGCCTGTGTCCTAGCTCCTACCTTGTGCCCCCCTCCCCTAGGCACCTCGCTGAAGGACCGTCCATTTCGTTGTCACAGATACTTTGCTCTGATTTATGCAAATTGCTGCATGGAATGCAATCATGAAAAATCGTTAATTGTGCCAAGTGCTGGACGCGCTTTTCATTAAAGAGGAAAACCCGCGGCGCTGCACGCATGTACCGCATGTGCCGCATGTGCCGCATGTGCCGCAAGTGCAACAAACGAAACCAACTGCAACCGCAGCAGCAACAACCATTACATTGAATCCTTTGTAAAGTTCGCCGGCCAACAAAATCCTTTTACCTCTTTACGAGCCCCCCGCCCCACTCCATTCCCCCCTCCCCCCTTCCTTCCCCATTCAATCCTCTTTGTCGCCCGAAATGCAACAATTATGCAAATTTTGAGCGCCGACTGACTGTGTGGCAGAAGTTAATGCTACTTGCTGCATGTTGCATTATTAAATTGATGCACTTTAAAGCATTTGCTGCACAAAACTTTCCCCCCTCCCCCTCCCCTTCACCACCCTTCCTTTTTCTTTCTATCACGAAAAAATATTTCATTTTTTTACCTCTTCATGAAATTCTCCAATCGGAAGTTAGTCGAAAGTTTCGAAAAATTTGCCAATAGTTAGATCAAGGAATTCAGAGTATATATCCTGGATATATACACATATACATATGCACATATTTCTGTATATATGTATATATATAGATCTTTTATATATATAAACTTCCGATTTTCTTAAGTATTAAAAGTCGACTTGAAGCCTTAATGAGATTTTCATTTTCTTCAGGGTTTTTTTCTTTGTATTGATTAATTTTAAATTAAATAAAAAAATATAAAAAAAATTCGACTTACCATAAACTAAAATTGTAAAGTATTTAAAGGGTATCTCACAGTCGTTCAGGCTGAGCTTTGAGAATTTTCACTGCATTTTGAATGTCATCGTCGAGCGAATCCTTTGGTTAATATTTCATGAATCTGCGAGAAAAGGGGAAAAGTTTATTGACTTTGATTGAAAATTGGCAAAGTGAAAAAATACTTTTTTTTTTTCAAAAATAATCAATAAAAAATCAAAGGAAAATAAATATATTTTTTTTTTTTTATATAAAATATTTGAAAATCATTGAAAGCATCCCCCCTTTTTTTGGGGGGGGCATAAATAAAAAGCACTCGGCATAAGTTCCATAAAGTTTGTGCCTCGTAGATGGGGGGATCCCTTTAGATGGCAATGGATGCTGATATCATTGGCCTGGCAAGGGCGTAGTGGGAAGGGGTGAGGGGGGTATCTTAGAAATGGGGGGGTAGGGCCTAAAATAGTCGTAAATCTGTGAATCTGCCGAATAACCAAAGTTATTCTGCTTTATACAACGAACGAGCTATAAACATTAGAGTAGCGCCAGGCATTAAGTCAGCCTCGTAATTTATGATGATATGAGGGAGAAGGACCTCGTTCCTTCGTCTTCCTTGTTATACAACAAATTGTTGCAGAGCTCATAATATACACCATATAGCGGATATTCGCCTTGCCTTATACCTTGCCCCCGAATCTCTCCCCCGAATCTTTCCCCCGAATCTCTCCCCCGAATCTTTCCCCCGAATCTCTCCCCCGAATCTCTCCCCCGAATCTTTACCCATTTTCGCATTTTCCTATGTTTCCCATTTTCCTATCTTTCCTGTTCCACATAGAAATATCGCTTATTTTGTTTATCTGAGGAAACTTGGATGCTCGCCGGCGATTACTGAGGTTCATTGTCTTGTTTTTTATGAAAATGATTAGGTACTCAGGCTGCAAGTTTTATTAACCGGCAGATACAGCAAGGTGTGCCACTTCAGGTGTGTGTGTATGTGTGTGTGTGTGTGTGGCGTGACAGTTGTTCATGAATGAATGGCAGCTGTAAAAGTGCGAATGTCAAAACTACATAAAAAAAGGTTACGATTCTGAAACTGTACTAAAAACAAAGAGAGAGAAAAAAAAAAGTCAAGAGGAAGAAGAAGAAGTACCAGCTAGTCGAACGGAAATCGGAACCAGATTGAGAACCAGAACCAGTAAGAGAACCCTAACCTGAGCCCGTATCAAGAGCAACCAAGATACGGAACTCGAGCCCGGACTTAAGCGCTGCCACTTTTTCTGTGGCGCTATAAATAAAGCAATAACATCTTTTTGAAGTATCTCATTACGTGTTACGGCGACTATGAGTACGGCAATTTTTTACGACGTACCATCCCTTCCTGTAGGTCTCCTTCATCCACATCTTCTTCTTGGTAAAATCACACACACACACACACACACACACACACACACACACACACACACATGTATACGCACAGACAGACAGGATCGCACACACTTCCCACATTAAGGATTGAAGAAACTTTCGAGTAGTTTGGCCTAAAAGTATGCCACAAAATTGTGTGTGTGTGTGTGTGCGGCGGCAGGAGGCATTTTATGCAAAAGTTTTTGCTACCGCCTGCCGCTTGTCGCCTACCGCCTGCTGCCTGCTGCCTGCCGCCTGCCGCCTGCTGCCACATGGCACATGGCACATGCCACTTGCCGCACGTCGCTTGCCGCACGTCGCTTGCCCATCATCTAACTGTCTGCCTCATGGCTGATGTCTTAAACCTCAAACACTGATGCTTTGGCAATTAGTTTTTTGGCAATGGCCAACGCACACATTAAAGTGCTCCAATGTCAGTCTCCGTATGTGTGAGTGTATGTGTGTGTGCGTGTGTGTGCCTGTGTGAGTGAATGTGTGAATGAGTTAGTGTGCAGATTGTGTAGAGTGGAGTGTGGCGGCTTGCGGCTTGCGGCCTGCGGCCTGTGGCCTGTGCCACTGCCCAGAAGCCATCAAAATGATGGCCAACTATCAAATGGCAAGACAGACATTTGCACAGCTGCCGCAATTAGCACGTTTCGCACATTGATTTGACCCCAAACAAGTTGAGAACTTAAGAACTTGAGGACTTGAACGTTCCCAACACCCTCGCACACAGAATCCCCCCACCCTCCCCCTACAAACTACCTATACTCCTCCTTTACTTCTCCCACACTCCCCCTTCACTTCTCCTTCACTCCTCCCACACTCCTCCTTCACCCCTCCCTCACTCCTCCTTCACTCCCCCTTCACTCCTCCCACACTCCTCCTACACTCACCCTTAACCCACCCTCAACTCACCCTCAACTCCCCCATTAACACCACCCAAACCCCTCCATTTATGTACCCCACAATTTCCACCACTCACCTCCAGTCCCCTGGACTGTCCACTCGCTGCCAGGCGATGGGTTATTAAAATACTTTTGGCAGTCAGTGTGTCGAATATTGTGTTATTATTAATTATGTAATAGCTTCAAATAATGGCCCATTTGTTGGCCAAGTGGCAGGCGGATGAGATTTCTTTTGGTAACAAGTTACAAGTGTTTGCCCAACTTAAGAGCCATCACATTGGCACAAGAGTCCTTCAACGTGGGAGTAGCAATCGAAGCTATCACTACATCGACTACATCTCTACACACACACATCTGCATACACACATCTACATACACATCCACATACATACATAGCTACATAGAACGATACTCGATGCCATAGAAATACTCGATACTCAATTTGTTAACACATGTCTCGGGGGTAACATTTTTCGAGGTTTAATACCCCAATCCCAAGTCCAACCCCAGCCCCAACCCCAAGCCCAACGCCACGCAACTATTTCAGCAATTTAATAACCATTTTCCTAGTTGGGTTGTAAATTTGTTGTGCAGCTCCGAAAAGTATGCTTTATAAATTTCGCTCAAATTGAGTTGAACCGAGGAAGGAACGCAGAGCGCCTTAAAGGCTAAGTATAAATGGACGAACGAAGGAGAGGCAAGTAGCGAAGATAGAAGAGGTGCGATGGGTGGGGAGGGGAGGGGAAGAGTGTTTTCATTTTCATGCACGTTTATTCGCCTCTCTCTTTCGCATTATGAATTTTTAAACTCGTCTAAGTATTGCGAATCTTATTTTGCTTTCCTTTTTCTTCGTCTGTTCACTGATTTAGGTGCTCGTGCACATTTCCCAAAAGCTCACACATACACACATATACACATATATATATATATATATGTGTGTATGTATTTGTATATATTTTTTGTGTTTCTCAAATGAACTGCCTGTTCATTTTTAGCATATTTATTTGAGCCTCACCCCTGGACTAGAGGCCCCCCCGCCTGACTAGGTCTGCGTTTGGTCGCCCGCTTGTGCCCGTCTGCTCCTGCCATTTGCATAAAATATCAATTTTATTTATTTTCTCGCCGAGAATGAAAAGGAGCCAAAGCTGCGGCTCATTTAGTTTGTCAGCTTTGCTGGCGCCGCATTTTTCAGTTGCAATTTAAAATGCTCTTCATTTTTATATCCATCGCGATAAAAGTCGCTCGCAGGCACTGAGCTTCCCCCTCTCTCTCTCTATTGCTCTCTCTCTCTCTCTGTCGCTCTTTCTGGCCTGGTAGGGGCATAGGCATAAGTGCATTATTCGAGTGCATAAATGTTTAGTGCGCGGCCTAAGCCAATTTCAATTACAAGTTTTGGCATCTGGCAATTATTGTGAGTGTTCGATGGTGCGAAGTCATGCAGCGACAATGTCTAGACACCTCACACAGTGTGCGGTGGATGTGGGTCGGCGGTGGGTGGGTTTGGAGGGGGCATGCAACAACGCAACAACCCATTGAAATGGCCGGGGGCACACGTGCCTGACAGCGCCAGACACGGCACGGATCGCATGGATGGCTCCCTTATTCCTTATGCTCGGGCATCGGCCGGCTGCCTGCTGCCTGCTGCCTGCTTCCAGGCTGCCAGGCTGCCAGGCTGCCAGGCTGTTAGGCTGCCAGGCTGTCAACAACATCAGCGGCACGGACATGGTGCCAAGTTGGTGCCTCTTTTAAACTGTCGCAAGTGACGACGCGACGTCTAAGCACAAATTACAGATTGAAAGCAGCCTGTCAGTGGAAAGGAGAGCCGAGCGGGGCCAAAGGAGCAACAGAGCAGAAATATAAAAACACAAGCTGAGCGCTTATGTTAAAGACAGTGAGCGACAGAAAGGGACAGCAAGAGGAAGGGAGATAGAGAAAGCAGAAGGGTTCGAGCGGAACAGAGAGAAAGAGAAGGAGGAAGAGAGAAGAGAGAAGGCGAAAGAGAGAGAGGTAAAGGCGCCGCAGGAAATGCTGTTGCTTTGAGCAGACACTTGCACTAATACACAGAAACACACACACACACACACACATTTATATATACATATATACACATTCATACACAGTCACACACAGTCTTAGCCGACAGGACGCTGTTGCTGATGGCTGTCCTGGCATGCGTGCAAATGCTTCGCCACTTAGTTTTGATCAAGTTGAGAACTTTACATTTTGCACTCAAATCTTCCGACAATCAAGAGTGAAACAACTTTTGCCCAACACAACAAACTAAACCGAGTTCAAGAATTCCACCCACTGCATTTGGCAGCAGCTTGTGGCAGATGCCAGTCCCATCCTTTCCCTTCCAGTGCGGCACAGGCAACAGCTTGCGAATACCCTGTACCCCATCCCCATCCCCATTCCCATCCCCATCCCGGTCAGAGCCCAGTAAGACAATTTGTCTGCATTCGGGGCCAATATAATAATTCATATTCCAGAGGCGCCATCTGTCGTTCGTTGGCGATAAACCAAATAATTAGCAGATGGCAAAATGGAAAATAGAAAAAGGGGCGAGACGAGAGACGAGCGAAGTTTTTTATAAATTTCATTGCTTGTAGCTTTTAAGCTGCTTTTAATTGTGGAGCTGTGCCATAGTCGAAGTTCCTGCGGTCGCATTCAACAGCCGAAAGATGCAATTCCTTGCAATCCGAGTCCTGGAAATCTACATTGTTCTTTCCTTGGCCAACAGTTGCCATGGCTGATGAGCAGCTCGTCTGTCTTCCGCTCAAGTGGATACAATGAGCAATTGCTGAACCACATTGAACGGATTAGCCAGGAGCATGGACCAAACTCTTCGAAGCTGAAAAGTCTTAAATGACTTAAGTTTTCAAATTGCAGTCTCCTCTGTTCTCCTTAAGCTTCTCCCAGCTTAAGCTTGCCACTCGAAGTCAAACTTAAGGTTATAACTAAAAATATAGTTTAAGTTTAAGTTTAAGTTTGAGTTTAAGAAAAAAGAAAATATATGGAAAAAGTTTAAATAGTTAAATAAAATTTTGTTACTATTGTTGCCTGCAATGGCATCTGTTTTTTGAACAGCCGCACTAAAGTGGCACTTAATAGTTTTATTTTATTGAAATGTACAGCGCCCCATTCCATTCCACCCCTTCGACCATAGATGGCGCTGCGCTGTGCTGGGCAATTTCACAGCTCAATTCATGCCACAAAATGCTGGATAAAATATTTGCCAAACAAATTAAAATTTACATTGATATCAAAAAGTTGTTGCTTCTCCTTTCGTAGTTGTTGTTGTTGTTGTTGGTGTTGTTGTTGTTGTTGTTGCTGTTGTTGTTATTCCTGTTATTGCAACAAATTACATGCCATTCGCCATCGGCAAACGGCAAATGGCAAACGGCAAACAAGAAGTAAACGAGCAAACGAGCAACGAGAGGAGCCAAAAAGTGAATAAATACAAAATGCAAGTGCAAATAAACAAAACCGAAGGATGCAAATGCAAATGACGACCAACGACAACGATCCAACTGAATGGCTTGTGGATGAGGGCGGACGGGCGCCTCCGGGCACCGTTTGAGACGCAGCAATGGGGAACAAGGGGCACAGCCCAGAGTTTCTTTTTAGGCACTGTACGTGCCGCTTCATTGCCAACTTTGTTTTTCCTTTTTGCATCCTGAGACCATTAAAAACATCTAACGGGGATATTTATCAAACGATGGCTTCAGCCTGACAGCCGAGCGCTCATAAGGTATACCAATAATTTAAATTATAAACAATAAAAATAAAAAAAATTAAAATTAATATTTTTTTATCAGCATAAAAAATAAAAATATTTCTAGTAATTTTTTTATAATTTAAATTAAATTAAAATAAAATAAGAAATTTAATTTTATTAAATTTAAAATAATTAAAAGGTATTTAAATATTTAATTTAAATCAGAAGATCAGAGAAACTATGGGGAAAATATAGAAAAACTTTTCAAATTTTAAAAATAGAAGAAATTTAAATAAAAAATATATTCAGTAATTTTTTTAAAATTTTAATTAAATTAAAATTCAAATAAAAATTTGAATAAAATTAAATTTAAAATAATTTTAAAATATTTTTTTAAGTTTTTAATAAAAATCCAAAGAACAGAGAAAATATAGGGAAAATATTAAAATAGTTTTGAAATAAAAAATAAAAAATATATGAAAAAAAAGAGTTTAGAGTATTTTTTTTCACTTAAATTAAATTAAAATAAAAATAAAAAATTTAATTAAATTAAATTTAAAATAATGAAAAGATATTTTGCTTTAGTATTTTATTAAAAAACAGAGAAAATATGGGAAAAATATAGAAATAGTTTTAAAATTAAAAAAATAAAATAAATATAAAAAATAAAAATATTTCAAGTAATTTTTCCTTAATTTAAAATAAATAAAAATTAATAAATAAAAAATTTTATTTAATTTAATTTAAAAAAATAAAAGGAATTTTTTAATAAAAGCCAAAGATCACAGAAAAGATGGGGAAAATATAAAAATATTTTTAAATATAAAAAAATAGAAGGAATATTAAATGTGGTCAAATGGGAAATGAATTTTGATATTTATCCTGTTTTTATACGTATATAATTGATTTGCCTGCAGGGTATCCTTTCAGTCTTGGGTTATTTATTTATAGTTTTGCAGTTGTTTCCTTCGTCTCACTCATTTTTCTTCCTGTGGCACGTTCGAGTGGGCGGCTTTTTAAGGTACTTGGGCATTGCCTTCCGTCGCCCTGCTCACCGCAAGCAAATTTCAGCAAATGGCAATCAAATTTCGCTTGGATGATGCTGCCTCCCCCCTCCCCTGTGACCCCCTGGCTGCTGATGCTGATGCTGCTGCTGTTGGTTAAATAAACCAGGCAACTACAAAGCTTATCTGGATGAGCAACTAATGTGCACATGTCAAGCTGTCTGGCAGTTCAGATATTTATCTTGATTGCCCTCTTTTCGGGAGGCTGCAGCTTGAGACAACGGTGCGTATGATTTATATGCGAACTATGGTGAGCTGAGATGGTGGAAGGTGACAAGAGATGGTGAGAAGGAGGAATGATGGAGGGATGGAGAGATGGAGAGATGGCGAGATGGGCAGATGGGCAGATGAAGTTCTGACTAGCGTGAGATAAAAAGTTTAATTGGATTTCATGCAAATTGCAATTCAGATAACATTTATGCATTTGTTTTTAATTAAAAGATGACCAATTATTTGAGTTGAGTCATTGTTTCAGGAGCGGAGGTTGGCGGGTTGAAGGAGCAGAAGGAGGAGAAGGAGGGGCTGGCTCTGCTGACTTGATGTCAAGTCAACTTGTGGGCTTCAGCTTCAAGTTCAAACATCCACGATTATAATTAATGAACGGACCGCAAAAGGATTCACTTTTGAAAGGATTTAAAGGATCCGATGGGCAGAGCGATAAAACCGCATCAATGAATTTCTTGAAATATTTCATCTTTTCATTTCGTCGCTCTTTGAATGAATTCTTGGGCCAATGTTTCTGGCTTTATTGGACTTTTGCTATATAAAATATGTATGTATGTGTATGTGTATGTGTGTGTGTATATAAATAAATGCGCTGCCTGCAACTGTCAATTTGGAAAATTCACAACTTTGTGACCACAATTAAAGCGGCAGTCACAATGCCAAATTCTAATTACTGACCCCTTTACAGTTATTGTGACAGTTTGGAGTTCAATTACTGGTCAAAATGCCAAAAGTTACGGGCACAGAGAAAGACGCAACTGAATCCTAAATACCAAATACCAGATACCAAATACCAAATACCGAGTACCGACTACCGACTACCGACTACCAAATACCAAACCCAAAATTGGCAAATACCGTTGGCTTCCAAACAGAAAATCAAAAATAAACTTTGTATTAGAAACTTTTTAACTACAATTTCCAATTACAAAGGATCTGGATCCCTGCAGTTACATTTGTGCCCAATCCCTGCCAGAGACGTAGACACAGTCACATTCCTCATCGCAGGCAGCGTCACAGTCGCAGTCACAGGCATAGTCACAGTCACAGTCACAGACACAGACACAGACACAGACACAGACACAGACACAATCAGAGTCACAGTCACAGTCACAATCACAGTTGGAGTAACAGTAGCAGTCACAATTTTAAGTCACCCAAAAAAATTTTGGCATTCGTTTGTCTTTGGCACTACCCCTCACATTATCCCTGTTCCCTTCCATAAGCCCGTCCCCCACCCCTGCCCCAGAAAAAAACATGTTTTACGTATCTCTGGGTGGAAATTTGAGAATAACAAAAAAACTGGCAAAAACACAGAAGGACTTTGTTGCAAGTGTTGTAAGAACAGTTAACCAAAAACGCAAATTTATGGCCAGACTAAGCACCGTTGCACACACACACACACACACACACACACACACACACACACACACACACATGGTGGCTGCAGTAACAGTCCGTGGACTTGCAGTATATATGGCATTTGGGAACTGCAACCGGTCAGATCCTGTGCGATTTTGGTGCAATTGTCTTGGCACAGCGCACACATAGACAAAGGACTAACTCGACGGAGGAGCAGATAGAGCTAGCAGCAGACAGAGTGAGAAGGTGTGAGGGAGGGGAGGGGTGGCAGCAGTACAGTTGGAATGTGTTTCTGTGGACACTCGTAAATTACGATTGGCATGCGGCTCAAGTGGCCAAAATGGAGCAGCAAAGCTTGAAAATGTTTGTCCACAGACAACAAGCAGATAACACACAGGCAGGACACTCTACGTGCGTGTGCGTGCGTGTGTGCGTATGTGTATAAGGATGCTCTATAAATCGAAGCTATTGGAAATATGAAATGCTGTACGCGGGTAACCAAACTCACTTTGCGTTCCGGCATCCTGGATTTATGCCTGACAAATATAACCCAAAATATATACACAACTTTCTACACTCTCTATGACAAGGCATAAATTAGGCACATTAATTATTAACTGGCAGTCGAGCAGAAGAGCACAGGAGCAAAGGACCAAAGGAGCAAAGGAGCTGAGGAGCAGCCAAGCACAGCCAATAAATGAATAAACAAAACCAAAATCAAACACAGGCCAAAACAAAGGAAAACAAAACCAAAGTTCTGAGTCCTTAGTCCTGAGTCCTGAGTCTCTGAGTCTCTGAGAGAAAGGAGAAATCACAAGGACACAAAAAGGGAAAAACTCAGCTCAAAGCTCGAGTTGAATCATAAATTTTGCGGCTAATTAATTTATCGGCTCGAGAATTTTTCCCCATTCGATGTCGCTGAATGTGACGCGTGGCATTAACTGTGGCCTCAGCTGCTGCTTACATTAAGTATACGCACTGTCGTCTACATTGCTGCCTCACACGCTGTCTGCCAACGCGCGCGTGTGTGTGTGTGAGTGTGTGTATTTATGTGTGTGTTTGTGTTATGTGCCAAGGCATAAGCTGACAGGCGACAAACAGAAAACAAAAAACAATTGCATACTTTTGGGCGGCAGCTGCTTAAATCTCAGCTCCTCCACACTTTGGGCTGCCAGCCCCACCCCCAGCCCAGCAGAATCTCCCCTTTCATTAGACTCAAATTAACCAAAAGATGGTATAAAATCAACTCTGAATTTTAATTTATGTTGAAGCTATAAATTAATTTCCCAGCAATAAATTTTATAATCAAATAAAAATTGCCAACTAATTGCAGGACTAGGCATCGCCTCAACTGTGTTTAGTCCTGTTAAATGGCCACAATATGAAATTTTCTATAATTTTATATAATTCCAAAGTTTCAGAAAGTTTCATTTGTAATACAATTAAAAGCAAATTTCTAAAGGTTGACCACTGCAAAGCCAACATTATACCTGCATCCTGCATCCTCCAGCCTGCATCCTGTATCCTATATTTTGCACCCTACAGCGTCAAGCCAATGTCCTTACGGATAGAAAAAGATTGGAATCTTTCATATTTTATGAGAGCACAAACAAAATAATTTTATATATTTTATAAATATGCAAATTGAAGCTTTGATCTAGAAATGTAATTAATATAATATATGGCAAGGACTCAGGACTCTAATTCCATTCTCGCAGCTCAAAAAGAATGCTTAACACATTTCTGTGGCCATCATTCAGAAGGAAACTTTTTATGCACATTTCATTCACACGCGCGACTCCCAACTATCAAAATATCCTCTCAACAAGGACTCAAATGAAGTCCTTGCCCCCTCCACTGCCTTAAGCCTCCCAAGAGTCCAAAATTTTTGTTTAATGCAAATCAAAATTTGAAATTTCAAGTCAAGAATTATTTGATTTGCAACTCGACGAATGGCATTTAAATGTATCTCATGTCATGTGTCAATTGAAGGACCAAACACACCTCCTGCGAGCCTTCACTAATTACAGGGCATTAAAAACGTTGAGTGTTTGTCCGAGTTGTGGTTTTTGTGCGCAGGCAAATTAGAAATGCAGCCAAAAATTTAAATTTGCTCTCCTTGTGTGTAATTGCACTGCCAATACAATTGCAGCCGCTGTGTACACATGCATATGCATAAGCGAGCACACACACACACACACGCACACACACACACACACACACAGCACACACAGCACACACAGCATATAAATGCGCTCACATATGCAAATTTGAGGTGCATCAGCGGGGAGGAAACAGAGACAGGGGCAGAGGCAGAGGCAGACAGAAAGAGAGAGAGTGAGGGGTGAGGGGTGAGTAAGAGAGGGGATGGGGGGTGAGAGAAGGAGGGGGGGTAGTAAAAAATAGCAAACCTCAAAACGAAACTTTTTAGCTTAAGTAATTTTCGTGTGAAAATAATTCATTAAAATTAGATTAAAATGTTGAAGCCGTAGAAAAGCGTACGAGACCATAGAAACCGTAAAAGCCATCGGAACCGTAGGGTGCTCCACTCCGCAGCTGTGCAGACCTCAAAATGAAGAAAAAACAAAATGGAGAAATGGAGAAATGGAGAAACACGTAAAACTCGAACGGAGCCTCACATTTGGGTAAATGATTTCTTAATGCAATTTCTTTAAGGTTTGTTTAGGAGCGGGTCACGGGTCCGGATATGCCATTGTTGCTCTCGGGGCACACACTCACAGCTCACACACACACATGCACACACACACGCACACACACGCACACACACGCATACGCATACGCATATTCAGCCCACATACAGCGAAGCCTGAAAATTCCGGTATACAGTACAAAAAAAAAAAAGGACATAAAGAATAATAGCAGGGAACAGAATTGTCCTGTTTTTGTATAGTTGTTGCTGTGGCTCCTTGTTTGCTCCTGTTGCTGTTGTTGCTCCTGTTGTTGCTCCTGTTGTTGCTCCTGTTGTTGTTGTTGCTCCTGTTGTTGTTGTTGTTGTTGTTATTGTTTGCTGTTCTATGTGCGGCTGATGTGCGTATCAGCAGCTGGGGACTTCCGGTGTTGTCCTTTGTTAAAAAACAGGAGGTGCTCCGCAGAAGTTGGGAGCTGGGGGCGGGGACTGGGAGCTACATTTACCCAAACCCAGCAGCGGCACATACTTAGCTGACAGGTTGAGGGCGTCAGTCCGTGAGTTTTCTTGAATTGGAGTTGAGTTCGTGTTGAGTGCACTATTTCCATAGATCCTGGCGCTTTGTTTATCTAACGCTCTGGGTTCAAATGAGGAATAAAGGATACGAAAAAGAGTGTTGGGGGTTTGGTTGGCCGCCAGTGAACCCTTTTTTTTTACCATTGTTGCCATCAACGTGTTTGGGGCTATCATAAATATTTATCAAACAACTGTCAGTGGGTGGCACGGCACTTAAGGTGCCAAAAAGGACACAGGACATTGTGCGGAGGCAATAACTGTTAACCGCAAGCGAGGCCCCAAGTAGAAGGGCGTCAATAATGAAGCGACCAGACAAATGGCGGCTGGAGGTGAGTCAAACAAGAAACGACAATCGAAAGGGAATAACCAACAACAAGAGGAGAAAAAGGAAAGAAAGGAAAAAAAAACAAAGAGAAGAGCAGAAAAAATAAAATAATAAAAAAATAAAGAATGAAAATTAATTTGCATATGTTAAGTGGCAGAAGCAATTAAAGGAAAGGCACGACAAGGCACGACAGGACGCGACAGGACGCGACAGAACACGACACACGAGACGCACAAAGGGGCACAGGGTAAGAGGCCGCCAGGACAATGCCAGGGCACCGCCAGGACGCGGTTGATTGAGATGTGAAAAGGCGAACTGCAAAGGGCGCCCAACGTCTGGGCCAATGGCCCCACGGAAGGCGGTAACCAAACAGCCACCCAACCGCCCAACCGCCCAACCGCCCAACCGCCCAACCGCCCACCCTTTCCATTTCAATCCACCCAAACCATGTGAACCACACGAACCACCCGAACCATCCGAACCACCCCTAACCACCCGAACCACCCGAACCACCCGAACCACCCCAAACCACCCGTTCCACCGATTGGGGCCGTAGGGGTCCCGTGGAAAATGTGAAATCATAATTGGCTTCCAAATGCTTGAACTCAATTATGTGCGCAAATTTTGGGATGCTGTCGTTGACAGGCAAATTATGGACTCAAGGCCAACGCATAAGCATACAATATAATATGTACATAGTACTCCCTATACACATGTATCTGTATGTGTGCCTATGTGTGCATGTGTGTGTGTGTGTATGTGTGTGTGTGTGTGTACTGTATTTCAATTGGGTAGTTGGGCTGCTTGGGTTGCCAGTGAAATGGCACTTTCACTTTGGGCATGTGCTCAAGACACAATTTGCATAGCATTTAACGACAACGCAGACCAAGGACCAAGGACCAAGGACTAAGGCCCAAGGACCAAGGACCGCAGACTGAGGAGCAAGCGCCAAGAAGCAAGGACCAAGAGACTGGGAACTTAACAGCAAACCAAATGACTAAGAGGCAGAGTTGCGCCGCTGCCAAAAGGAACGCATGGTGAGGGTAGGGGCAGGGGTAGGAGTAGGGGGAGGGGTAGGGGCAGGTGGAGGAGAAGGGAGTAGGGGGTAGGGGAGATAGAGAGAGATAATGGGTAGGAAATGGCAGAGGTTATGGAACCTGAGGCTACAGGTTTGCTCACACCCAAGCACAAACCCATTACTACACCCACACCCACACCCACACACACACACACCCACACACACACACACCCACACACTCAGTCTCAACCTTAGTTGAGGGCGTGGCCAAGCGTTGGCTGCACTGCAGTTGTCCAGATCAGTGGCAGATATGATAAATTACTCAAACACAAATTAAATATAAATCATCAGGTCAGACAGACAGAGGCGCGTCTGCAGTGCACAGGATATTTGCACAATGCATTGCAGATTTGCAGGCGTGTCAGGATCCACTCACACCTCGGATATTGAGGAGACATTGAGCGCAAGACTGACAGCAGGAAGAGCACAAAATGAGCAGGAGTAGAGGCAGAAGGAGAGGCAGAAGGAAAGGCAGGAGTAGAGGCAGGAGGAGAAGCAGAAGGAGAGGCAGAAGGAGAGGCAGAAGGAAAGGCAGAAGGAGCGGCAGAAGAAGAGGCAGAAGGAGAGGCAGAAGGAGAGGCAGAAGGAAAGGCAGAAGGAGCGGCAGAAGAAGAGGCAGAAGGAAAGGCAGAAGGAGAGGCAGAAGGAGAGGCAGAAGGAGAGGCAGAAGAAGCGGCAGAAGGAGCGGCAGAAAGAGGAGCTGAAACAAAAGCTGAAGCGGCAGCTGGAGGCGTCACTTGACGCTCGACACTCGACGCTCGACACTCGATACTCGACACTCAAAACGCTGACGAGCAAGCGCCAGGATATAAACATGACAGCCAACAACTAAAAGCGATTGTAAACAAGGATAAACAAGGAAACTTCAAGTCAAAGTCCCAAAACAATAAAAATGAAGAAATTTTGGGAGTTTTCGAAAATGGCTGAAAATTTGGAAAATTCAGGATAATAGCTTGGATTGCTCCTAGTTATAATTATGAGAACATTTCGGAAAAGTATTTGCATTTTTAATTAGTCCTTCAAGGACTCACGCCCTTAGCTAACGGAAAAAACCCAAATTTTCTGTCTGTTAGTCATGACATGAGCTTTGGCAGGCACAGATCGAATAGACAAGGAACTACGTGACGTTTAGCTGGTCCAGGACACCTGAAGAGAGCATGGTGTTCTGCCACAGGACGAACAGGACGAGCAGCAATGAGGTAAGCGAAGCGGAAAATTCGATTCGAAAGTCACGTGCTAATCGCAACATTCCCAGACCTACTGCCAGTTTATTGACTTTGACATCGGCGTGCCATAGGGCCACAATGTCCTGTCGTCCTGTCTGCCCGTGCTTCCATTGTCCAGTCGCCCCATCGTCCCATCGTCCCATCGTCCTGCCATGGCCACACCAAGAGTCAGGTGCGTCCGTTGCCCGCCATTCACGGCTGAATGGATAATATGGGCAGCTCGGAGGCGTCCAAACACCTAGACATGAACACTCCTCGCGTTATCCTTGAATCCTGGAATTCTGGCATCCAGTACTCCAGCTCGAAAGGAACAACTATTATTCGTCGTGTCGTACAGCATTTTAAGTGGACGCGGGTGTCATTTGTGTGCTCCTTGTTTGTCGCTCCTGTCAGCAAGAAGGAGTCTACACACCTCCTTCGCCCCCCATTGTTGAAAAGGATCATGTGAATAAATTGATTGCTATTGATCTGCGGGGCAGAGGTCCCCCCTAAGGAAGCGACTATATGAAATTCATTGCCACGAGATGTCAAGTCCCTGGCATCCCATGACCACAAATGAAGAAGAAGCGTCATTAAGGCTTCACTTAATCGATCAGGAAAGGGATAAGCAATTGGCTACACAAGTGTCCTGGCAAGGGTATCCTTGTCGTGTTTATCCTGAACAATAAAGATGACTTTCCAAATTCAGGAATTAATTGAGTCGAAATTTATAGATTTGAAAATTACGTACTCTAAATTTAAGGAACCACCTGTAAGTCCCAGGAGTCCTTCAGGTAATAAATAATTAATTATTTAATGTGAAGTTAAATATTTATATTAAAAAAAATATTTATATTTTTGAATACAGAAAATCGAAAATCAAAATTTTGTTTTGTTGATTTTAAATTTTACTTTTTTTTTGCTTATTTTCCCTGGCAGTTTTCAAGCCAAAATAATTCCATGAAAATTACAAACAAATATGAAATTTGTTTATTTTTTTCATTTTCTATTTACATGTGTGTGTATGTGTGGTCAAAGTTAAATATCTGAGTGTGTGTGTGTGTAAATAAAAATCGTTTGCTTTTGATTTTCTGGGTAAACGCAATTTCAAAGTGAACTTTTACCCCCAATAAAATCAAACAGGTTTCAGTTAATTGCCATACATGATATACAATACATGCATATGAATCCAGTAAACACACACACACACACACACTGGCACACGCATGCATGTAATTGTATTCTTATCTGTTGGCTCGTGTTTTACATTTGAGTTTACGAACGATCGAAAAGCTTTCTGTTTGCACAAACAAAGTTTTTGCACACTTAAAAAAGCTTAAGATCGATAAAAGAAAAGCTCAGCGAGAGCTTTTTTTTATTTTTTTTTAGCTAAAATTGAGCATAACAAACCACATGCTGGCACAGCTGACGCTCAGTAGACGCTCAGCGCTTGGAGCTTAAAGACACTCGATACGCGTGTTCAATGAGTTTCTGCAAATGCTGAAAATTACTGTAAAAATTGACTAAGCGTAGTGAAAAGAGGACAGAGTGTGTGGGGGAAGGTAGAAGGGAGAAGGAGGAGAAACAGCTGATAACACAAGCGGCAAAGGAAAGCAGAGACAGACACGTTTGGCAGATTAGGCCACGAGTGGACGGGCCCTTGTTTAGTGGAGTGCGGACAAAGGTCAAAGCGGCAACATGGGAACTTTGTCACTGGACGATGTGAGTAAGCGGCGAGTGCATAATTAAATTCAAAGCTTTTTGATAGTGATTTTTGATTCAAAGAATTTTGTTTATACACTGAGCAACATGAAATTAAATCTTCAAATTGTGAATATTTTGCAGTGGGAGGACGTACGGATACCCGTGCCATGGGGTCACATTGCCGGTCGTTGGTATGGCAATCGATCGGAACGACCCATTCTGGCCATACACGGATGGCTGGATAACCTGGGCACCTTTGACAGACTGATACCCTTGCTGCCGGATTATCTTGGGGTCCTTTGCATCGATTTGCCAGGACATGGCTGCTCGTCGCGCATTCCCAAAGGCATGCATTACACAACAATTGACTATGTCTTTGTGATAGCCAGGATAATGAAGGAATACAAGTGGACAAAGGTCTCTCTTCTGGGTCACTCACTGGGCGCTGTCATATCCTCCTGTTTTGCAGCCCTAGCACCACATTTGGTGGACATGCTCATCTCATTGGATGCAGTTCTTCCTCTGGTGGACAGTGTTGAATACATTAAGCAAAGAGTCGAGGGTGTCATTAAGCAGGAGGAGCATACCGAGAACTCATCCCTCCACGAGCCACCCACATACACATTATCCGAACTACAGAGGGCCCTCAATAAAGGCTCGTATCAGTCGGTGCCGTTGGAATTTGCCAATTACCTGCTGTACCGCAGCGTGACCAAGTCTCAATTGTATCCGGAGAAGTTCTTCTTCTCGAAGGATGGCCGCACCAAGTATTACAATTGCATTGTGCTGGATGACAAGATGTGGCTGGAGATGGCGCGTCGCATTAGGAATAAGCCCTTCCTCCTCATCAAGTGCAGCAACTCGCCGTTCATATATGAGACCAGCCTTGAGACTATTTCCCTTTGGGAAGCTCAGAATCCGCTTTTCGAGTACCACGAAGTGAGCGGCAGGCACCACGCCCACCTCGTCAATCCGGAGCTATGCGCTCAGTATATAGTGCCATTCCTGAGGCATTACCGTCCGCCCACCGTTGGTAATTGGTCATTGGACGCCGACGAGGAGCAGCCAACTCGGCGCGAGCGCCGGAAGGCCCAGGAGAGATTCTTTAGGTGGAACCTCAAGAAACGCAGTAAACTTTAACGCAGGAAACGAAGACAAAAAAAAAAAAAAAACAAAAAAAAAACGATAATAGTTAAGTAATAAAACTTTACAATATGATAACTGAAAATAAGTGCCTGCGATTTGGGGCGAGGGGAGTTTCAAAAGTTACAGCCACAAGCAATTACACAAGCTTCTTCCGACGCTCCTTGCTGCCCCACACACACACATATATATACATATATATAAATACAATGAAGCTTTTAGGGAAACGTTCACCATTTAATTGGAAAAGCCTGTCGAGCTATCATTGGGAACGTAAGCAGGAGCAGGAGCAGCTCTTAGATATCCTTGCAGTTCTCCTTTGCCCTCTTTCTCTCTCTCACTCTCTCTCTCTCTATCACTCCGTCGCTCCACAGTTTGCGTGTGTGCAATCCTTATGAGCGTTCGGTAAATTTAAGCTGCTTACTACACTTGAGCGCTTTAGAACAATTAGCCGTGCTACATGTCGAGGACAATGGCTTTGACTTGGCCAAATTGCAGAAGTTAAGCAACCATTAGGGAATTGAAAATGTCCTCGGGCAGCAGGGCTCCACTCTCCTGCAGCTCTGTGACTCCCAGAGACTCTCAGTGGCTCCCAAAGACTTTCAGAGACTCCCAATGACTGCCTGTGACTCGCTGTGACTCCCAGTCGCTCCCAGTCACTCCCAGTCACTCCCAGTGACTCCCAGTGACTCACAGTCACTCCCTGTGATTCCCAGTGACTATCAGCTGGCTTATGGCTTATGTATGCGGCTTAGCTGTTGTGGCATATGAAATTGTCGAAGTGACTGTGTAACAGATTGTCAGAGCGTTGCCACAATTAGCCGCATGCCACCATCATGTCTATAAATACCCAAATATATAAGTGCGTGTGTGTGAGTGTGCGTGTGTGTGTGTGTGTGTGTGTGTGTGTGTGTAAGCACTTAAATAACACGAAATGTAATCAATTGTTAGCTAAAAAGAAATTTCAAAATTATTTTGTTGGCGTGACAACAAAAGGCGCGCTGCGTACTCTTGGGCGGCGCCGGTGAAAATTAATTTTTGGCAGCCGCACAAATTTTGTGTTGCCTACTTTTAGGTGCCACCTAGAAACGAGCAGCGGAAGCAACGAGACGCATACTTTATTCAATTTAAGCAGTTTCCTGCCGTTCCTATGTGTGTGTGTGTGTGTGTGTGTGTGTGTGTGTGTGTGTGTGTGTGTGTGTGTGTGTGTGTGTGTGTGTGTGGGGCAGAAATGGGTATATTAGAATTTTAAATAAATCAAATTTAAAGCAACAACAACAAAAACTATTTGAAAAGCGAGAAAATATCAGAGTAATTAAACCCGTAGGCATTTTCCGGGAATCAATAAAATAAAATTGAATATTTAATAAAATTACAATTTGATGACCTCTAATGGAATAATAATTAATTTTGAATGAATTGCTTAACCGGACACCCTTCACTCTATGTGAGGGGCTATAGGGTAACTTCTTGGTCGGGCGCTGCGGCCGCCTGCGAACTTATCGTTTGTGCGGCCTGTGACGTCCTTGAAAATCTGTTGGCATTTGGAGTGTATGGCTGGGGGTGTGTGTGTGTGAGTATGGGGGTGTGCCTTGCGACATCCCTTGTCGCGCAACTGCCACAAATGTTGAATATCAAATATGCTATGCGTCGCATAATTTTCTTGTCATACATTTTGATTGCTCGGTATTAATATTTATGCAAAAAGTTTGTCCCTCTAATTGCACGGAAACTCAATCAATTAACACACCAGCAGCTAAGTTCTTAGCACATTTTACATATTTCGTTGATTAAACACAAAGGCAGCGACACAGAACCAACATCAGTAGCAGCTACAACAACAGCAACAACAACAACAACAACAACATTTAAGCACTATCGATTTTGCAATTTAGCTGCCTCCACTTTTTACCGTAGTTATACACCCACTCGTACTTTTACCCGCACACACACACACACACACACACACACACACACACACACAGACACACATGCACACATTCATACACACATGCACACTCATATACACACACGCTCACACACATATTGTACTGTGTATATGTAGTAACCAGAGATGCCACACACATCGCCGCAGGACGTCCTCGTGTGGCTGGCGAAGGTGAAGCCATAAAGCCTAAGGTCGGCCATATGCCAAGATTTTTTAAATTAAAGCCCGAGCCTCGCCCCAAAGAATTTGATAGCATTTGTAATGAAAATCGCCTCAGCGACTCAATTTTCCCCGTGATAACTAAGTCGATGGAATTGGATAGCTGCCATTTATCCGAAAATGAACTCAACTATACATATATATATATATATATATCTCCATGTATATATATGTATATAGAAAATGGGAATTTCAATCTTTAAAAAGAACCGCAAAAAAATGGGGGAAAATATGTTGATTTTCTTTGATTAAAGCGAGGAAAATTCCTTTCAATTGAAGCTCAACTTTGGGCACGAAAGATTTGAGTAGCTCAAATAGAAAATGAAAATCCCTTAATCCCGAATGAATTATGCATGTTGGGGCCATTACATGGGGCATTGGAACATCGCTTTTCATTGGCCGCCTGCTACATGCCGCTCGCCGCTCGCCACTTGCCACTTGCCGCTTGCCACTCGTCGCTCGCCACTTGCCGCTCGTCGCTCGCCACTTGCCGCTCGCCACTTGCCACTTGCCGCTTACCACTCGCTACTTGCCGCTCGTCGCTCGCCGCTTGCCACTGGACGTTTAATAAACTAAAACTGTTTAAAATTCTTGCAACGTGCAACACTAGACGCTGCAATAAATCTGAAACTGCACTCAATTGCCGTGCTGCATGCAATGTGAGTCTTCACAGTCGCAGTGGCCGTCACCGTCGCTGTCGCTGTTGCTGTTACCGCCGCCGTCGCAGTCATCGTCGCTCGCGGTTGGCATCGATGTTAAATTTGCTGCCACAGCCAGTGGAAACGTGCGGGCAATTTTCGCAATTTTCTAATAGCCGCTAAAGCATCAGGCATATACGCAGGGTTAAAGTGAAAGACGATAGGTATGAGGTGGGCGGCAGGGGGTGGGGGATGGCAACGTCAAGGGTCTGTTATTAAAAAGGAAAACAAGGCAAAACATTTTACGTTTGCTGCCAGTTGCATGGGGTTTTGTTTTTAACTTGACCGGAAGTGCTTTCGACGCCATTTTGCGGTCGGCCTTTTATGGCTACCCAACTGCTCAGCCGCCCAGCCGACCAGCCGCCCAGCCAGGGCAAATCACCCAACTGCCTAACACTGCAATTGAGAGTGCAGCCAGCTACAAACTATATACGAGATCCTTGAATGCCTGCCCTTTATCAGGCCGGGCTATGGTAGCAGCTACGTGCTCGCCGGGACCATCACGCACTTTAACCTCCATCGCTTCCAAAAAAAAACAAAAAAAAAAAACCAACACAAGAAATAAATAAAAAAAAAACAAAAACGAAAACGGAAAAATGGAAAATGAAAGCAAAGAGCAGCCAAAAAAAAAAAAACAAAAGTAAATGAAAAAAAAAAAGGAAATAATGTAAAAGAGCTGAAGGAAGAGTAGAAACAAAAAGAGAGCTGAGAAAGAAAACGCGCCTATGCTAGAAAATTGCCAATAAATTGTTGCTAAGCAGCGACATGGAAACTCCGCAGGGTTCAGGAGTAAAAGTAATAGGCTCCACACCAGGCCAGACCAGGCCAGAGCAGAGACCAGGCCAGACCAGAGCAGAGACCAGAGCAGAGACCAGAGCAGAGACCAGAGCAGAGACCAGAGCAGAGACCAGAGCAGAGACCAGAGCAGAGACCAGAGCAGAGACCAGAGCAGAGCAGACCAGACCAAGCCAGACCAGAGCAGAGCAGAGCAGAGCAGAGCGTAGCATAGCCAGCGACATGGCTGCGTCATGGCGTCCTTCTTGCTGCTGACACAGCAGCCATTTGCATTTCCACGCCATCCGTCGACCCACATTCCGGCTGGCCATTAAATCTGCTACAATTTACTTGTGATTGACATGTTTATAAGGGTCGCACGCAGCATGAACAGCGGCAGGGGCAGGGGCAGCGGAAGGGGCAGGAGCAGAAGCAGCACTGGGATACGGGGGAGGGGACTTTCACTCTTCCGCCTGTTAGAAAGGCTCTGCCACCCTTCCATTTCAACCGAAATCATACCATCATTTCATATAATCCCAAGCCCATCGCATCCCTTTTTCTCAAGTTCAGTTTGGCGAAGCGGACATGGCGAGTAAGAAGTCCACAACTGGTCCTGGTCTTTTCCTGTTTCAATAAATCTCTGATATTTGCACTATCCGAGCGAGCATACGAGATATCCTTTTGCATTTCAAGTGCTTTACAGTGAAATTCTCGGAATCCCATACGCACACACAATTAAAAGTTCCCACGTTGCGTTCCCCATGAATAAAACAACACCACAAAGCGAAGCCAAAAGCCCCGCAACGACTAGCGACTACCCTTACACTCATCCTTATCCTTATCCTGGCCCAGCAACAACAATCGATATTTAATTAACTCATTAATTAATTGAAAATGTGATGAGTTTTCAGGAGGCAGGGAGGAGTGGAGGCAGGGACCTCTTAAATGAAGATGTACATTTTTGTATCTGCTGAAGATTTCGACTTTCTGGGACGCGTAAAGTGGGAAGCCATCCCACACTTAATGTCCAAGTTAATGGATCCTCTTAAGGGCCGGCAGCAAGTGCAGACTCCGGTATCAGGAGAGGCAGACAAAACGCATGGTTTGTTTTAATTTAGCAGGCGGAAAAGAAACTTCAAGCTCAAGTCACATGTGAACAGGTTTTTATTATATGCACTTTCAGCCCATGAAGAGTAATCACAACACACAACAACACACAACACAACAACACACAACAACAACAACAGTGCGCAGAAAAAGAACAGCGATTGCAGCAGAAGCAACAAAAAGGGCAAAACGTGCAAGTAATCAGACAGTCAAGAATAACAAAAACAATAACAAAAGCAATAACAAAAACAAAAACAAAAACAAAAACAATAACCACAACAGCTCGCACAGCAAGGCAACAACAAGTATAACAACAACAGCTGACACGCGACGTTCGAAACAAGCCCCAAGCCTCGGGGGCCTCGAACCTCGAGCCTCGGATCACAAGTTGCAACTCAAACCAAGTTGCAAAGCGCTCGGCGCAGGCGCCCTCCAACTTATGGCACACGACTTGAAACGAACTTCAGTTGAGCTCGCGAACTGTTTGAAATCGGACGAAGTCGGTCGCTGCTGCTGAGTAACGGTTTGGGCTAGCGAAACGGTTTCTTAGATCGTTGAATTGTTGGATTGTCCCCCCATCGTCCGATCGTCCAATCGTCCGGCCACCGGATCTTTGGTATGCCTGACAATCTTTCAAGTGGAATTTGATTTTTGTGGTTTATTATACAATATTATTTTTTCTGTGATTTTTGTTTGTTTTATTTAAAATTTTTTTTTGTTTTTGTAAATCAGTGAATTGAAGAAAAAAAAAAATGGAAGCCATTCGCAAAATGAAATTTAATGTCAAATTACAATTGAAGCGAATGAATTTAATGTCAACCTCACAATTTGAAAGCCGCATAAAAAGTCGAAAATAATTAATTGACTTGAAGTATTGAAATATTGAAATACTGAGTGCTGCCTGTAAAGAGTTAAGAGCTGAGCAACATTTGTCAGCTGTTAAAAATAAATTTTTGGTTTCTGCTATTTGTTTTTTGTGTCTGTTGTTGTTGTTGTTTTTGTTGTTGAAATGTTAATGGGTTTCGGGTTTTTTGTTGCTATTACTGTTTTCGGTTGTTGCCGTTGTTGTTGTTGTTGTTGTTGTTTCTGGCTGCTGCTGCTGCTGCTGCTTGAACTTTTCAATTAATTTAACAACCCGAACACAGACGTCGCTCATTTTCGCTTGGCCCGCATAGATCTTATCGTCCGTATCATAAAACGTATGCCATAGGAACACAAAATAAAAGCAGAGTCAAAAGCAAAAGCAAAAACAAAAACAAAAATACAAAAATAAAAAAAATAAAAAAAAATACCAAAAAAGTTCTCAAGAAAGTTTTCAAAATTAAACCTTTCAAAACGTTTCTTGTTTGTTATTTGTTTGGCTTTTATTTTGTTCCCTTCTGTTTTTGTTGTTGTTGTTGTTGTTGCTGTCTACTTTAGTAGCATTTGGATTTTGAGTTGGTTTTTGGTTTTATGCGCCGCAAGGCCTAAAACCCACGAAAGCCATGAAACCCCTGGAAAGGTGTGCCCAAAACAAAAGCGGGCCATTTAAAGCCCCCGGGCGTCTATTTTTCTCTTCCCAATGATTTTCTCATTTCTCATTTCTCAATTCTCATTTCTCATTTCTTATACGAATTTTTGCCGCGTTGCTACTTTAATTTTTATTCATTTTCTTTCTTTTTTTTGCTAAATATTTTATTCAATTTTAGTGAATTTTTTTTATGTTTGTTTTCATTTTTTTTTTTTTTTTTTTTTTTTTTTTTGGTCTGACATTTGAAACTTGAAAATCATGTTGTTGCTGTCGATGGAAGTTGTTGTTGTTGTTGTTGTTGCTGCCATAGTAGTTGTTGTTGCTGCTGTAGTTGTTGTTCTTGTTGTTGCTGCTTTAGTTGCTGTTGCAGCTATTTTTTTAACCATTAATTGTTATTCAATGCGGAAGAGGCAGCGGGCCATAACCGCAAGCACAGGCACAGGTAAAGGCAGGGGCAGTGGAAGGGGCAGTGACAGGGGCAGGGGCAAGCTCAAGCGGCTGAAAAGTCTTGACAATTATTACTGGAAGTGCGGGGCTAGGCAAAGATTGGCAACAGGTTGCCAAGTGGTGCAAATTGCTGTTGGCCACCATTGGATTCTTGTCCATAAAACGGAGCAAGTTTTAGAGTCACTTACGCATAACTGTAAGATAGACTATGGACTGCGGCGCGAAACAGGATTTTAGTACTGCGCTTTGCCGATGTGTAAAAGTGTGTGTGAGTGCATGTACATGCCACGCCTCTTATCACACACCGCACTCGACAACAAATTAAGGCAGAGCTGCAGCTGTTTGCCTGGCATAAAAAGAGTTTAGCGGCCTTCCCGTTGACTTCAATTTGTGTCAAGTAATTTTCAAAATAGAAAAATAAGAAGAACAACAAAATAAGAAGAAAAAAAAATGGAAAAAAAAATGAAGGAAAAAAACGGGAGGGGAAAAGGAAAAACAAATTGGGGAAAAATAACAAAAAATCAAAAAAAAAAAAAAAAAGCTATGCGCAAAATTGGAATTTTCCATTAGCAACAACAAACAGCTAAAAGGCAAACAGGCAGCACAGGCAGCACAGGCATGCGGCATGCGGCATGCGGCATGTGGCATGCGGCATGTAGCAGGCTGGCAGCCAAACTCTTAAACTAACATGAAAATAGTGAAAATCATGTGAGTCTTGTGAAGCTTTAACTGCAGCTCCAGCCTCAGCCTCAGCCTCAGCTCCAGCTTCAGCTCCAGCTTCAGCCTCAGCTCCAGCTTCAGTCCTCAGTCTTCAGCCTGCAGTCTGCAGTCTGCAGTCTTCAGTCTTTAGTCTTCAGTCTGTGACTTGTCAAACGTGTTCCAAGACGGCATTGGAAATGCATTGTGCAGCAGCAGTGGCAGTGGCAGCGGCAGCGGCAGCGACTGTGGTGGTGGCAACTGTTGCTGCCACAAGCAACAGCGGTAACTGTGACTCGTATTAATTTTCCACAACAAAAGGCCGCCCGATGAAAAACAAATAGTCATATGTACAACTTTTTGCCTTCTAAGAGTTGCATGTTTTTTCTCTCTTGTTTTTTTTGTTTTGTTTTCGTTTTGTTTTTGTTGTTGTTTTTGTTATTTTAATGTTTTTATTTTTCATTTCTATTTTCATAATATATTTCTTGGTATTTTTTGTTGCTGCATTTTCCACGGACGTTCACCGTTAATAGAAATGACTCTGAGAAAAGCCTAAAGTGGAGAACTGTAGAGATTTCCTGGCCCCAACATGGAGGAGGACGTGTTGAACGCACTGCAGACGCGCAGCGCCTACCTCTCGGGGGGCTTCGATCGCGACAGGCGGATCATATTCATTGTGAACGCGTTTAATGATCAGCAATTGTGGAATCGCCGGTGTCTCCAACTGACGATCGACTATCTCAAGCGTTCGCTCAGGTGAGTCTATCCCCAACCCCCACCCCCCAATCCCCCTCCCATCATTCGGCATACGCACACGCACATAGACATATTATAAATGATAATGACAGTTCGAATGGCAATGATAATGATTATGATAACCGTAATGATCATCATCATCATCATCGTGTTGGGTGAGAGCGGGAACAAGTGGAGAACAAGAACAAGAAAGAGGAGGCAGAAGAAGCGGACCGCTAATCGAAGCTAATTAACATAGACGAGATATGCAAATAGCCCGCAGATGATTTAGGCCTCAGATTGGAGTCTTTTCATTAAAGAAGATGACTTTGGGCTTAGGCTGGGTCTCAGGCTGTTTGGGGCATGGCCTGGGCTCTGCAGCTCTCTAGGCCTCCCTAAGTGATACGGAAATATTGGTGTGATATGTTAATTCCATTTTATGAACATTTCTGACTTTCATATACAGTTCCCCGAGATCAAAGTAATAGCTAAGGCCGCAGGCGACAGCTAAGCAGGTCGATCGAAAGGTGTGACAAGGCTTAAAAAATAGAAAAAAAAAAATAAAATGATAGAAAAAAATAGAGAAAAAAATAAAAAAAAATAATAGAGGAAAAATAGAAAAAAATAAAAAAAATAATAGAGGAAAAATAGAAAAAAAATAGAGGAAAAATAGAAAAAAAAGAAAAAAATAGAAAAATAATAGAAAAATAATAGAAAAAAAATAGAAAAAAATAGTTAAAAATAGAATAAAAAAATATACAAAAAAAAGAAAAAATAGAAAAAATAATAGAAAATAAATAAGAAAAATATAAGAAAAAAATAGAAAAAAATAGAAAAAAAAAGTTAAAAATAGAATAAAAAAATATACAAAAAAAAAAGGGAAAAAATAAAAAAAAATAGAAAAAATAAAAGAAAAAAAATTAGAAAAAATATAAAAAAAGAGAGGGAAATAGAATGTAACACAATCGATGGTCTGTGTTCGGTTTTTAAATAGAATCCATTTACAATAATCGTGTTAAGTTACACGCCGATCCTAGTCCTTGGCTCTATTGATTTTATGGGCTGTACTTCTTGACAGTCCGATTGATCAAAGTTATGGGAGGAAGGCCGCAGGTAACACCGACCGAACGACCGACCGACCGACCAACCGATCGATCGACGTGTCGTGGGGCTTGACAAAGTTAATGAAAAAACGTAGATGGATTGCCTTTCAAATGGATAGGCTTTGGGCCAGATGCTCGCCCATGGAAATCACGTATTTCAGCCGCGAATGTTTACAGCTCACAAAATGGACAAAATAGACAAATAACATGCAAATTTGTTGTTTCACTTTATGAGCAATAACAAAGCCAAACAACAAGAGAAATAAAAACAAAATAAACATAAATTATTTATGCTTATGTGTGCTTCATATGCTTATGTGATCAATCAACTGGCATTAGGCCCAGTCCAAGACCCAGACCCAGACCCAGACTCAGTCCAAGACCCAGTCGCAGTCCAAGACCCAGTCGCAGTCCAAGACCCAGACCCAATTCCATGTCCCCGACTCAAGTGGCTAATCAACAACTAAACGACCCTTGAATGAGACACCTAATGAAGCGTTGTTAACTTCTCCCCACTTCCCACTCCCCACTCCCCACTCCTCACTCCCCACTCCCCTCAATCTTGCATTTTACATTTCTTTATCTAATTCCCGCTTCTTCACACTCCTCCTCGTTTCCTTCCACCACGCAGTGCGGCAATATTGCAAAACGGAGTCAGCGTCATTGTCAACGCCCAGGAGAACAGCTCGCGCATCTCCAGGCAGCACGTGCGCCAAATCTATACGCTCTTTGGCGGCGACATCAGCGTCGATTTGTATCTAGTCAGGGCAGAGGGTTTCTGGGAGAAGCACGTGGAGCCATGCGCCAAGTCGCAGACAAAGGGCGAGGTAAGCAAATCGTGATGCATATGCAAATGAAGTGGGCGTCATCATCTCTACTTACTTCACATTCTCTCCCCCCTCTCCACCTCTTCCCGCCCCGTGCAGCCCTTGGTCTTGTCTAAGGCGCGTCTGGCCAAGTTCATTGAGTCACAAAATTTGCCCGAGGAGCTGGGCGGCACTTTGCAATTCAATTACGATCTGTGGCTGCAACAGCGCAAGGTAAGCAACACGAACACCAAACCAAACCAACAACAAAATCAATACCAAATGACATGATCACCGCCAACTAACCAGTTTCAAAAATTCTGCTCCCATTCCCTCATCGAATCCCAAATAGTCCATTGATGAGTTCAGCAAGACGCACGCCCAAACTTTGGGAGCGATGGAGCAGCTGCTGACGCTGCTTGGTGGCCACAAGTCGTTGCGTCCAGCGGAAGCGGATGTTGAGCTGAAGAAGTGCGCTCAGTTTCATACACATGTGCAACACAGCATTGAGGCGGCCATAGAAATGGGTAAGCGGCAAGTTCGTTGCCTGAGTCTTTCGTTTAATATGCTCCATACGCAATTTACATAATTCCAATGCCCGCCGACGCCGACGACAATCGAAACAAGTTGCCCGACAGCAAATGTGACAAGTAACAAAACAACAACAACAATGACAGAAAAACCACAACAACAACAACAACTATCGCTTGCGTGATTCAATTAGAAATGAAAATGTTTGGCAAACTCGTTTTCGCGTCTGTCCATGTTGTGGGTTGACTTTTATCGCACTCCGCAGCATTGGAATTCAGTTTTTATGTGCCAAGTGATCTTGAAACTGTCCATAGAACATTTTTCATATTCCCGTGCAGTGAGCACTTTTCTAACTTTGGAAAGGAGAGGGAAAAATATTTTAATATTTATTTTCGTTACTTGAACGTTATTTTTTCTTCCTCTCCCTCTCCCTCTTCTACTTCTTCTTCTTTAGAGATCATTGAATTTCAATAGATCAAAATGATGAGTTTTTTTTTATTTATTTTTTTTTTTGGAATTGAATTATTTTCTGGTTTTTTTTTTTTTTTGAAGTGAAGACACCACAAAAACCGCACACTCAAAGCTCATGTCATGTTTGCCTATCGCGTGTGCGCGTGTGGGTGACTCCATTTACATCGTGACCCTTCACTTAGAGAGCCTCAGGTTTCGGCATTGTGACGTGTGACGAGCAGAGGGAAAACTGAAAGGTTTTCACTTTTAATGTTAGGCGTTTGGGGCAAATGGGAAACGCAGGCAAATGTGTTAACTAAGCAGCGGCCTGGCTAATAAAGAGATTTTCATTGAATGTGAACCCTTTTTTCCTCATTTCTCTTTGGCTCTGGCCGGGCAGGTAATGCGATCTTGTCGCGACTCAACGAGGTCTACGAAACACAACAATCGACAACAACGTCGCCACATGCCGCACCTGCTGCCAGCTCAAGCAGTGGGACAACAAACACGGCAAACATAACACCGCCAGCAGCCGCCAATAGTGGCTTCCCCTTCCCCGGGAAGCCGCTGCTGCCACCCGATCTTGGCTGTGAACGTGCCCGCATCGAGCTTCGCCTCAACGAAATCGAGAAGAAGCAGACGGCGATACGCACCGCATGGCTGGAGCTGCTCCGTTCGCTGCGTGAGGCACGCGAGCTTTGTACATTGGCCGAGGGCGTGGCCTTTGTCACCAACTGGATTCTAAACCAGGCAGAGCAGCTGCTCAGCCGCCAGCGCAGCATTGGCAGCGATGTGCGCGCCTCAAAGACCATGCGCGCGGCACACGACCAGCTGGAGCTCGAATGCCGCGACACCTATGGCTGCTATGCGGAATTGCTCTACAAGATCGAGCAGTTCGCCAAGGAGCGCAGCACCGCCATGTGCCAGGATTTGCTCTCCCAGCGCGACTTCATGCAGTTCGTGTGCAGATCCTTTGCCGAGCGCCTGGAACGCCGGCGCAAGGTACTGATGACTGCCCTACGTTTCCATCGGCTGCTCGAGCAGTTCGAGGAGCAGCTGCTGATCGCTGATCATGCGGCCAGGGCCGATGCCAGCGACTTGGACTGGCAGCAAGCCGAAGAGCTGCTCATCCAGCTGAAGATTAGCCAGCAAATGTTGGGTGAGTTCTCAGGCATCCTGCAACCTGTACCCTTGCACCCTTCACCCTCTTCCCATGCCACTCACCCCACACAAAGACTTCTCCGATTAGGCAATTTAATTCGGTTCCATGTGCAATCGTAACTCCTTAATGGGTAACGACATGGAGTGAAAGTTACCCGATAATCGCGTAGGCCAAGATTAATGATCGTCTGTCGACTCCGCTCGACAGTTGACTTACACTTCAAGCAGCAGCAATCACTCGATGATTTGGGCTCCCAGTTCCAAGCCTTTCCACAAGCCATTAACTCATCCCGTAAATTTCCCTACCTCGAGCCAAAGGCAATTGGGCTTCGACTGGGCCTCGACTTGGGTTTTCATCAGATGTTAAATATAATAGTCAATATTCAAATTGGGGCAAAGTTGATATATAAAACTTGAAACTTGAATTCCCATTGATCGTTCAGCGCAATAAAAGCCTCAAATTGCTGGTTGACACACTTCGACCGATAGCCCCCATAGATAAGATAAAGATACCGTTACATATGGAGACCGTTCCCAATGATAACGCTGCGATGGGAAAGTCTCTATATATGTGGCAGTTGCCTGTTTGCATCCCCAAAACTAGATATCTATATATAATAGAAACCGAATAATTAATATATCATTTATTCAATCAATTAATCAATCAATTCAAATAAGACTCAGGAATTAAATTCATTTAAATTCAAGTCTTAACCTTTCATCTAATTGCTCTTAGACCGAAGCCAATACGATCAATGAAAAGCTGAAAATTCTTTCAAAAGCTTAAAGCCCAAAGAAAATGATTACAATTTTCCAAGCTTCTTTTCTTGAATTTGTTCTTGGTTCGCTCTTTAATCCAATCGAACGACCGAATCGAACGCGATTTGTAAAAGACCGAGAAATGCTCGGAAAATGGGATAATTTTGCAGATCGAACAGATTGGAAATTCATAAATTCAAATCTCTTAGTAATCAGGTTATTAAAGTTTTTCCAGTAATGAGTTTTCGCCTGAGTTTTTTTTTTTTTTAATCTTATCGGGCGATCGAACCCTTTGGTCGAGACTCAAGTGAGACTCATTTCTTTGACTTCAAACCAAATGGTTGCAAGTTGCTCAAACCTGTTGCTTCTTCGCAGGCAACATCGAACGCGAACTTGTGCGCGAGGGGGAAAAGCTGAGCGACATGTTGGCCATGCCAGTGAAAGACGCCCTGGGCCGTGACCTCCAGCTGGACTACAGCAACGACATTGCCCAGCTGCGTCGACAGATTGACTCGAGCCGCGAGCGCCGGCAGGTGTGTGGACAGAGACTGGCGCTGCAGCGGCTCACCTTGGAGCAGGTGACCCACATTCATGGCTACGAGCAGGAGGTGCGCTGCGCTCTCCAATGGCTAAACGAGCTCTACGCGGTACTCTTGCGGTGTCACTCCCATGTTGGTTGCAACATTCATGAGATACAGCTGCAGAAGGACGAGCTGCAGGGGTTCGAGGAAACCGGACGGGTGAGTTTTATTTTTACCAAGTGATCAATAAAGAAACCGATACCAGGAGAGAGGGAGAAAGAGAGAGAGAGAGAGAGACAGAGAAAGCAACAGAGTTCCCAATTTTTGGGCCAACAAGTTTGGGTTCACACTCAATCCCGTATTCTCCCCCATTCTCCCATCCACAGAGCATTTACAACTACGGCTGTCAGCTGCTGGAGGCATCGCAGACGCTGCGTCTCTGCTGCAAGCTGGAGCAGTCCGAGCCGGAGCAGTTTCTGCTGCAGCTACAACGCACCTGGCACAGTCTCCAGTCCATTGCCCAGGAGCAAATGACACGCCTGCGAGTCTCCGCCGTCTTTCACCGCAGCGTCGAGGCCTACTACCGGCAGCTGCGTGACCTGCGACCGCTGCTCACCCACGAGCTGGCCGCCCAGCTGCACCAGCAGCGTCAGCAGCACAACAGAAGCAGCAGCGGTATCAGCAGCGATGCGGACGCCTCACCCGATCTGTCGCCAGCCAGCGGTCTGGGTGCACGTCTGCAACGCCACCTGTTGGCCCGGGAGCAGCTACTGGTCGAAGTGGGTCGCATGGTTCGGCTGGGTCGTCTACTCAAGAAGCGGCTCAAGGAACCCTTCATGCTCGACGCACTCACGGGCAAGAGGTAAGTGCAAATTTCTAGGCGAAGCGGCTGCGTGGATGACGAGTGGCAAGTGGCGAGCGACGAGTGGCGAGTGGCAACAACATCAACAATAGCTATGACAAAGCAACAACAACAACAAGAACAAGAACAACAACAACAACTGTCTGAGTATTTATACAGTATAAAAATGAAAGGAATTCACTCAGAGGCAGCGACAAGGAGAGGCCACTCAAAATCTCAATATTAAGTGATTCAAAGATGAACAACGGATGACCGACGGAGCACTGCTAGAAATGTGCCGCCATCAGCTCCCAATTGGGTTCCATCAGTCTATTTCAGTGCGTGATCCAGCGCGGATCGTCGGGAGGCAGTCGCCAGTTGAGTTTAGTTCGTCGTCGTCGGGAAAACATAAATAAAATATACACACACATACATATATAATATAGCCCGTGCATGTGTGTGTGTGTGTGTGTGCATAGCGGTCGCAGCTGTCAACTTGTCAAGTTAATGAAATAAGCGGGAATTCTCAGATATATCCGTATATCCACACACACATATATATATACATATACATATATATATATATATATAGAAAATCTATTTTTTTTTTTCTGTTTTTTGTGGAAATTGTGAGCCACTGGAAAAACGTGTTGTGCGGTGCAAACAACAAGTGGGTCAGAGTGGAAGTTTTCCGATTCTTGCGGTTTAATTATAGACGTGTCTTCAAAATTGTCATCCAACCGCCGTCTGTCATTCCGCCGTACACCCGTACACCCGTAAACCCGTATACCCATACACCCCGGTACACCCGTACACCCGTACACCCGTACACCCGTACACCCGTACACCCGTACACCCGTACACCCGTACACCCGTACACCCGTATACCCGTACAATCACACCCCGGCCCCCCAACCACCCGTCCGCCGGCCATTGTCTCTGGCTCGGGTTTGTGTGTAATCCTGCAAGTGAATAATTACTCCCCGCAATTGTCATCTCTCGACTGGCCGCGAGCCAAACGCGTGTTTAGCGATTGCGTCAAACTTATATCCGGCGGGGAGGCGGACGGAGTGCGTCACGTAAGGCAACGACCGACGATCAGCGGTCAAAAAAATGTTTGCCCGATTTCGTAATTTGTTTGGAAAGTCGAAAGGCGACGAGGTGCCCATCATTGTGGTCGATGAGGCGCCGGTCGAGGAGGCGCCTACATCCAAGGAGTCATCCGCCAGCGACGTAACCATCACCACCAGCATCATTCAAGCGCCCTTGGCCAGCGAAGAGGAAGATCTGAGCAGCGGCCAAAACGAGACGCTCAGTGCGTCAACTCAGGAGCTATCAAAGCTCCTTGATTCCATTAACTTGAGCAGCAAATTGCCGGATTTGAGTAGCGAGGATACTGAGCAGGACGATGATAACGAAGAGGATGTCGACGCCGACGCCGACGCCGACGACGATGACGATGACGATGAAACGGCCAGCACTTCGAGTGTGAAAACTAAAATAGCTAAGGCTTCCATTGAGCGTGATATTATCCTTGAGGAGACCGAAGAGGAAGATGATGAGAAAGAGAATGAAAAGGATAGGAACACAGGAGAAGAGGAGCAGAAGCGGGAGACAGGACTGCACAGTCTTGACAAGATTAAGGCGCTGATACGGAACGACAGCGAAACGTATCCACAGAGCGAGTACACGGACACGGAGGATGCCACGCCCTCGCACTCACGCACCGCCTCACTAGACTCCACAGCCGACGCGCTGCTGCAACAGCCTAAAACCAATTTATCTCCATCTGATTACAGCATTGTGCCGGATGAGCTGCCTCTGGACAGTAGTCCAAGTCCACTGCATGACAGCGGACGCAACAGCAGCACCGGCAGCGAAGTGGCCCCCGCGGACATGACGGTCACGCCGGCCACACCGTCCACGCTGACAGTGACGCCAACGGGCAGCAATGAGTTGGCCTGCGCCGCCATCTCCCACAAGCTGAGCGCCATTGCCGAAGTGGCCGAGTCCCTGGATGCCGTTATCCGAGACTGCAGCGCCGGCGACGGCACTGATGTTGATCTGTCCCATGTCACGCACAAGAAGCTGGGCAGCAATGGAGTCGGCAGCGAGGTAAGTACCAGCGATTCTACGTCTCACTCGTGTCCTTCATTCACATGGTTTACCTTGGCAATTTTCAGGATTGGCAGTCGCGCTCAACGGAGGATGAATCCTTTGCCACCGCCTCGGAGGGCAATTTTACGCCCAATTCGCATTCGTCGTCCTTTCAAACGGCCTCTGGGCGCACCAGCTCATACATTGGCTCCGCCAAGAACTCCTTCGACGAGGCGGATGACTCGACGCTGAGCAACTTTGAGATTCCCGAGTTGCCGCAGTCACCCGTCAATATGTCCTTCGATAGCTCCGAGCTGAGCTACTTCTCCGCCCAGCAGCCACTCAAATCCCATTCCGATGATCAGGACAGTGTGGTGGGTGTGGCCGAGTTGCATAGCCAAAGTGTTACGCCCACTCCGGACGAGGAGGCGCAACATAATCTACTCCTTCTGCCCCAGCCCATCGAATCTGACAGCGAACTGGAAGCCATCGGCTTGGACTCCGCCAACATCAGTACTGAGCTACTGGCCGGTGGCTCTGCAGCCGTCACGCCGGAGGTGAGTGCCCGGGCAACAAATGCAACAAGCTGCGTCGCTACTAACAACAACAGCAACAACAACAACAACAACAACAACAACGAACAGAAGCCACCGCCTCCGCCGCCGCCCGCGGCCTGGCGCCGTAGCAAATACTACGAGAACATAACGAAGCAAACGATTAAGGGATTTCTCTAGGAGATATCCCGCTACCCCCCGCCACCCCGCCAACGCACACCCTTGGCCCGACGCCCCTCAGCTAACCAGACAGACGACATCCCGCCTATTTAACCCGCGCCATTCGCTTTGCACTTTTGTTTTGTTTTTTCCCCCATTTGAAATTTATTCTATTTTTTATTTTTATTTTTATTTTTGATTTGGTTGCTAATTTTTGTTTTTTCCTTTTTAAATTTCTAATTTGAAATTTCAAATTTTGAATTTTGAATTTTGCCTTAGTTTTTTGGCTCCCCATTTTCAAAACGTTTCTTGCCAAACGAAATTGCTAGCAAATTATTTATAATTTCTTTTCTAATTTATTTAAGATCATCCTCAACTTAGGCTATTTTAGTCGCCGAGCTGAGCAGCATTTGTTTTGTTTTTAATTCGCATGTTTTTAGTTTTATTTATTTTTAAATTTCAATTTCAATTAAATTATTAATTTCCCCTCTTAGATTGTTAATTGTTTTTTGCGCCCTTTAGAGAATTCCAAAATAATCAATATATATAAATATATATAAATTATTTAGTAATTATTTTAATTATTAATTTATTTATTATTTATGATTTATGAATTTAATTATTTTTTAAATTTTGTAACCAGGAAAATATTTAATTACTTCATTTACTTTATTTTTGTTTCTCCAACTCAAGTCACAAAATAGCGAAATTTTTATTATTAAACTCTATTTATATAGATACATATATATTTAAAAAATATATATATATAACGGAATTATATAATTGTCACATTTCAGCTGAGTTTTCTGTCTGCCACAAAATGTTGCATAACCTTAGGTGCAAGCAGAAAAACACAAGAGTCGCCTTCGCGGCAGTTGCCCCTCAATGCTTTTCCCCCTCAAACATAAACACATTCCCACACTCCCACACACACTCCCACACACACTCACACACACACTTTCACACACACACACATGTTAAATACTTTTCCTACAACAATTGTCCGCTCATGTGCGCTAAGCCAAGGTCATAAATTATAATATGAGGAATGAAAATAGGGACCCAATTTAACCCTTACGCATGCCAAGGGTTAAGTGCGGGCCCCAAACAAATACTTAATTATAAGTGTCAGAAATTTATTTGTCACTGTGGGTGTTCCCGAAAGTTAAGAGCCGAATTTTAAGTGATTTCAATTATGTGAAATGCGAGCTGTCAGAAAAGGAGGGTTGACACACCCCCCCCACACACACACACACACACTACAACAACACAAGCCGAAGACAAGCCACTCAAATGTCTCATTAATCTCAATAAAGAGCATGATAAATAAAAACATGTGTTAGGGCATGTGTGTGTGTGTGTGTGTGTGTGTGTACCTGTTTACAAGGGTTTGTGTGTGTCTTGGGTAGTGCCTTGCACAGGGCTCAATCACGCCCAATAAGCGGGCGCCATGTAGCAATCAAATTTTGTCGATATTCGTGACTCTCGCAAAAGCGAGGCCCGAGAAGCCGAAGCGGCGCTGAAAATATAATTCAATAAATTTGCAGCCTTTGATGGGCTGGAAAATAATCACAGAGAACGTTGATTGGAAGTGCGGCGACGCCGGCAATGGCAGATCTTGCCACAAGCTGCAAGCAACACGAACCATGGCATGAGCGCGACTCTGGCATCAAACTTCCTTCATTTCTCCCACCGCCTACTGCCTACTGCCTACCGCCTACCCCTTCACCCCTCTCCGTCCTCTGTCAGTCATCCTTGCATGCAGCTTGTGGCCAGCAGCAGAGCATCGCCTGCCACACGCATTACGATCGCTTGACTAGCGGGAAAACTGCGATAAGGGAAAAGGAGGACGAGGAGGAGGAGGAGCAGCAGCAGGCGGATTGACGAAGATGCCGCGTGCGGGGAGGGAAAGTGGGGGGTGGGGGGCAGAAAGCGATATTCAAGTGCTTTGAATGCGGGCGGCCGCCTGTTGCATTGTATCAACGAATGTTGCATAGTCAGGTTGCTTCTTGTGTAGTTGTTATTGTTTTTGTTTTTACTTTTGTTGTTGTTGTTGTTGTTGTTGCAGTTCTTTTCATGTTGTTGTAGTTCTTGTTGTTGCCCCTTCGCTGTGTCTGTTATTAAAGTACAAGTTACACTTGAGCACATTGTTGTTGTGGTTGTTGTAGTTGTTATGATTGTTGTAGTTGTTGTTGTTGTTGTTGTTTCTGATATTCCTAGTGTTGTTGGTGTTGCTGTTGCTGTTGCTGTTGCCGTTGCCGGCGCAGGGCATTAAAAATTGAAATCATGAATTAACGACGCAACGAATGCCAAGAGCACTTGTTTATTTATGTCGTCACCCTCGGCACGTCCCAGCCCCCGCACCGACCAACAGACAGTCCAAAAGCCCAACTTCTCCGCGTTCAGCCGGCTTTCCAAACGTAGCTCAATGCGAGCGGCAAGAGCGAAGAAAGCGACCCGCAGAGAGTACAAGAAAGAGAGACTGAATACAAGCAAGTGAGTGCCAAGTCACACACACACACACGCATACACACGCATACACTTGCACTTCCATATAAACTGCACATGCACGAAAGCTGAGCGAAACGGTTAAGTGCCGGGTACCTGCAACAGTAGTTGCCTCTCCACACGATCTGATCGGGCCGATCTTCAGTCCGATCTTGAGGCCGATCTCCCGATCTCCCGATCACCCGATCACCCGATCACCCGACTGTTGGACCGTTCGTCTTTGTCCGGTTCAGTTGCTCCAACATTTCAGTCTTGTTCGCGCCGTTCGGTTCGGTTGTTGGGCACGCGGAGCGCGTGATTTTTTTTGCTTTTTAGTTTGTTTCGAATCTTTCAGTTAACATTAAAAAAATATATACAAAGTCCGCTGAGCTCCGTTAATTTGTTGCTTTTTTTTTTACTGTTCTTGTTTTACATAAAATGTGCGAATTTAAATAAATGCGAATGCGAATTTTTTGCTCAAATCTTGTAAATTTGGCATAGAAATGTAAATGAATTTGCGACGCTAATAAATTTGCACCTAATGACACTGAGTGCTGCATAAATTTTGGGAAACTAAAAAGAAAAACAAACGAATCAACCAACAAATTTCAAAACAACAATAAAACCTAAACAAATGAAAAAATAAAAAAAAACACAAATACAAATATAAAAATTAAAATCAACAAAAAAATAGACAAATGTCTTATAAAATTTAAGGCAAAAATATTGTTCTAATTTTGTTGTTGCTTTTGCTTGTTGTTTTTCTCATTGTTTGTGTTCGAGTCTCGAAGATGACAAAATGCTAAATGCAATAAAAAAAAAAAAAACAAAAACATAAATAAAAAAAAAACTTCAAAAAGAAATAATTTTGAAATTTTGACAACTGTTGGGATTTAGAATTTTTTGTTGGACTTTGGGAAAAATGAAATAATTGCAGCCACGCCCCTAGCCTCCAGGCAGGCATGTGGCGTGTGTAATGCCTTCGAGAGTCGAATTATTTATAGACTCGTGGAATTACAGTCAGGGAAAAGTACAATTAAAATAGTTTACATTGTACGATTGGAAAATTGCCTCAAAATGTTTTGGCTATTAAAATGAAAATTGTTAGCGGGAAAAACAAAAAAAAAAATATATAAATTACCTAATGCCTCAGCCGGGCGCACACGGCTACTCTATAAAGACGATGCTGGGCCAAGGGATGTGTGGGAATGCTGGGGTATGGGGGTGGTTGTGCGTGTGTGCACACATTGCGTATGCGTAATATTTCAAAAATAAATCAAAAGCTGACCAAAAGCTGTTGCTGCAATTGATTGAGCAGATGAGATTCAGATTGAGAGCTGAGCAACGAGAAACGAGAAATGATAGGCCGCCCCTTGGGGGGGGGGGAGGATGGCGAAAGATGGAAGGTATGGTATGATGTGTGCTGGGGGTTGGTGAGTGGGGGGTGGTTTTGGGTTAGAATGACGAATGATGCTTTAAAATTCTTAAACAGTGCAGCAGGCAACAAAATGACATGTGCCACAAGTGTAGCACATTAACAATTGGCACACACACACAGACACACACACACACATGTGCGTAGTGTGTAGTATGAGCGAGTATTTTAGAGATATAAAAGCAATGATTAGCCTGACGCACATCCGCCAAATGTGGGCTATTCAAACATTGGCAGCCAAGTCCCAGAAATTACTCAATACGCGCACTTCTTTATTTTTGCCTTAGTTCGATTTCAAAAATAGCGCAAATCGCAAATCGCAAATCGAGCATCGAGCCTTGAGTACTCAACACTCAACACTAAACACTGAGCACTAAACACCAAACACCAAACACTGAGCACTGAGCACCGAGCACCGAGCACCGAGCACAGCGCATTGTCATCAGCCAAAGGTAACGCAGGAGTCTAGAAGCGACGGGGCGTGAGAGGAGGGAAGAAGCAGCAGCAGCAGAAGAATATGAGAAAGATGCTGGTGATGAAAGGGAGGGGGAGTTGACAGCGGGGAGGAGGCGCGACGAGTGTGCGACGAGAGTTGAGCGATGGGCGGCGGGAGGCGTGAGACTGTGGGACTGTGAGGGGGGGACGCACGCATCAAAAAAGTATCTCAGGCCAATATGCAAAATACAGATGCAAATACATTAGCATACATGTGTGTGTATGTGTATATATATTTGCATATATATATATACACATATATATATATGTATGTGTGTGTGTGTATATTGTTCTGCTTAGTGTACAATAATAAACAGCACTGCGCTAGGCATGAAGTCATAGTCGATTTATTTGCCATAGTTCTTGGGTCTATTTTGTTGTATTTTTTTTAGTTTTTTTTTTTTATTTAGAATCTTTATTTTTTTTTTTTTTTGTTTTTTTTTGTTTGTGTTTTAGTTTTATTTTGTGCGAGGCGCTGCGAGCGAACTCAGTGCGCTGAGGCCGTCAGACGATCGCCAGCGTTGATAGCGAGCGCGACACAAACGAAATTCAAATATCGAGGAAAATCGCAAAAATCGAGGAAAATCACAAAAATCGCAAAAATCGCTAAAATCGAGAAAATCGCGAAAAACGAGAAAATGTTGTGAAGAAACGAACTAAACTAAACTAAAGCCAATAAACCAAACAATAGATAAAATTTTTTAAATAAATATTTAATTTAAATACAATTAGCCATAAATATTAAGCCCTTGAGGTTGTGTCTTATTGTAGAGTTTGGGAATCGAGTCGAAGAGCACAAAATGCACAAGAGTTAAACAAAAGACGCGCGCAAAGAGCCAAAGCGAGGAATACAATAGAAAAACGAAAGAGGAATAAAACAAAACGAACATAATAACAATAACAATAACAATAACAATAACATTAACAATAAGTAAAAACAAAACAAAAACGGAAAAGATTAAAAGCCGCCCACGCAATACAAACAAAACTACACGTAGCTTTTAAGCCGCAGAGACGAGCAACAGCAACAACAACAACAGCAACAACAACAACAGCAACAACAACAACAACAGAGGCAGAAGCAAAAGCAACCCAACAAGCAACCAAACACAAAACCTGGAAAGCAACAACAACACTCAACCCAACACAGATACAGACGCAACATACAACTCACACACATAGACACACACTCACACACACACATAGACACACACTCACACACACACACAGACAGATACAAGCAAACGGTCACAACATGGAACGTCGCCAAACGTTAGACTCATCGATGTCTTCACTCTACTCGGTCAGCTCCTCGAATAATCGCCAGCCACAGCAGCAGCAGTCGCATTCGCATTCGCAGTCACATTCACAGTCACAATCGCAGTCGCAGTCGCAGTCGCAGTCACAGTCACAGTCACAATCGCAAACCCAGCTAGACGCCTTCAATTATTCAGCAACAATGTCATCATCATCGCCAACGCCAAGCCAGGCGACGTCCTCCTCCCTGCGAGCGACAACCATCGGCACCGTCGTCGTACGCTGTGGACCCATTCAGCTGGTGATTGCGCTCTTGCAAGTGAGTTTCCGTTATGTTGTTGTACTCTTAGCCACACGATAATGATTATGATGATTATGATGATAATGATGGTGATTATGATGTTCCCAATAATGATGTTAGGGATGTTGATAAAGATGATGTACATGATGATTTATTATTTGTTATTTATATGTTAATTTTGATGCTAGTCACAATAATGATGATCAGAATGATGATGATGATGATGATGATGATGATGACGATGATGATGATGATGATAGTATGATAATGATTATGATAGTGATAATCTTGATTACATTCACAGCTTTAGGTCTGTGATACCCCACGATAAGTCAGACCCCTCCCCGAACTCCCACGACAATCTCAATCCCGTCCCGCAGCGGGAGGGGTGGGGGGGCAAGAGTCCAGCAGTTCTAATGGTCCCAGGGTTATCTCCAATTATTGGGTCCAGCTTCAAGACTCATCTGCGATTCCCTCCGCCTTTATCAAATTTATGCAACAGAACTCAAAATTCTCGGGCGAATCTTGCAAACATCTGTTTTTCAAATCTGACGCTTGCGTAATTCTCGAGAATATTGAAAGATGGAGGAGAATTAAATATTGATGCGAATTTTTCGAATAAACTGAGAAGAATGTCTAACCTCCTTTAGGAGGGTATTTATACATCATATATACATATATATCTAATATATATTTATCTATGTATTATATATGTCCTGGCAGTTCTTTGAGATTCAAAAATTTTTGTATGAGAAAAGGAACCTGAGTTCTGATCTCTATAAAAATGGTATATTTTAAAATAATAAAAATAAAATAATAATTTTATTTATATGCATAAATATATAAATATCTGTATAAATTAGGATTTTAAATATTTGTGTATCATTTAAATTATTTTTTTTTTTTTTATTTTTAATTTATTTCTGACTCCAAAACGGCAGAAGCTTCGATATTTTGGGAATATTGAAATTTGGTAGCTGAATAAATAAAATAAATGGAATATTTATGAGTTTATACCTTATAAATATCTTATACACATACGCATACACATACACATACATATGTATTTGTGGGTTTAACACGACTTGAGAAATAATTGAATTTATTTCTGATATAAAAATATGGGATTTTTTAATTTATTTATTTGTTGTCTGCAGATGAAAATATTTTATAAATCCAATTAAATGTCAAATGCTTAGAGGCGGCTTCATTTTGGCAATAATTGATGAATTGATAAATGAGAACTCTTATTTTTCCAAATTTGAAAAAATAAATCATGTCTTGAATTATTATTTTTAACTTCAGGTTTCCAAATTTGGAATTATTCACCAAAAGTTTCGTATAATTTTTTTTCTTATTTAAATTAAATATTTATTTAATACGAAAAAAGATTAATAATAATTAATAATTAATTAAGCCTTTTACGGGTTTTCAGTCTGTCAATAATTTAATAGTCGATTTCTCCTTCTTTCCTTCTCACTCTCCACTCACTTTCCTTCTTAAATTCTCCCTCTCTATTCCATCTATCCCATCTTCCTCTTTATTTATATTTTATTTATTATATTATTATATTTATTTATTATTTTAAAAATTTTAGTACCCAAAAAAACTACTAAATTCTAAAATAATTTAAAATCATCAAAGGTTTTTTTTAATCTTTGGACTATATTTCTACTACTATTTTCTACTACTACTTCTAATTTTTGATATATAATACTACTATTACTACCATTACTACTATTTGCTACTTCTACTATTTCCCACTACTAATATTGCCTACTACTACTATTTCCCACTACTACTATGTCCTACTGCTACTATTTTCTACTAGTACTAATTCCCACTACTAATATTGTTTACTCCTACTATTCTATACTATTTTCTACTACTACTATTTCACTCTATATTCAGATCCCACATATGGGGATAATTATCTCTTGTTTTAAAAAGAATTGAAAAAACACAAATTTTGTATATTTTCTTTGGGATCTAAATTGAAATTCGGAAAATTAACCGTTGACTCCCAAACTCGCGGCCTTCAATTAATTTCCCGGCTTGAAGGTGTTTCTGTTTCTGTGTCTGTGTCTGTTTCTGTCTGTAACTGAATTCAATCAAAAGTCACCTGAAGTGTTCGCACCTTCGGATGATTGACATGAAAAATATTTGCCTGGGAATTAAGCTGGAAGTGCGATGTACTTTGAGTTTGATTCTCAAACACAATAAATATAACAATCAAATATTTAACTTATATTTCTTTTTTTTTTTTTAACCAATAAACAAAAACTGGTTGTTGTTGTTGTTGTTGTTGTATTTTTGGAACCGGCTTAGAAATAATTTCCGTGCCAATTAGCGGACAACGAAAGCAAAAGTTGTTGATAGAAGCTTTAAAATTGGTGGTTGCCTCTGTTGTTGTGGTTGTTGTTGTTGTTGTAGCTTTGGTTGTTGTTGTTGCTGCTGCTGGTGGTGTGTTTTATATTTTTTCGTATTTGAAACTAAAACAAAAAGGTTCAAGGCTGTCTGACATCAGCAGAGCGAGCGTGTGTGCGCGTTCTAACGTGACAAAAGAAATGTATCTGCAAGATACTTTGGCAATTAGGCGCAGCTGCTACCTGCCTGACGTTGCCCCAAAAAAAAAAACAAAATAAATAAAAAACAAAAAAAATAAATAAAAATAAATAAAAATAAAAATTGAAAAAAAAAGAAATGTAAGAATAAAGAAATCGATTTATACTTGCAGCTCTACACATGTACGCCCTAAAGATACACACACACATGTATCTAGATATTTTTGAGTTTCAGATACAATGAGAAAACTGAAGGCGCGCACAAGAGCCACGAGTATTGAGAAACTTTTGAGCCTCATGTGTGATGCGAACTTGAGGCTTCAATCTGTGGCCTGAACTTGAGCTTGAGAAATGGAAGCGCTACAAGTTTCTTGCCCCATGTCCCATGCCCTCCATGCCCCCTTGCCCCTTGCCCCCTAGCCACCAAGACCTCACTAATTATAGGCGATGTGAAGGTTTATGGCACAGGCTTCAATTTTTGCCATTTTCTCTTCATATTTTTTGAGGTTTTTTTGTTTTTTTTTGTGGCTCTGATTTGAGTTTATTTTTGGGTAATTTTTGATATTTTGTTGGTATTTTTTTTGTTTCTCTCGTGACTGCTTTTACCCCCGTCCAGTTTATTCATTCAACTCGCTCGCCAAAGCTTATTGAAATTTTGGCCACTTTGTGCCACTTTTTCAGCAACTCAATTTCAATGGGGGCCCCCCCAATTCCAATTCCAATTCCACTTCCAATTCCAATTCCAATTCCGAGCATTCCATGTGTTTACCATTCAATTTGATTTACACATTTTTACTCTTTATTTTATTTTCGATATTTTTCAAATTTTTTTTTTCTCTTTTTTTTTTTTTTTTTCTTATTTTGGGCTTTGCGTTTGTTCAGCATTTGCCTCCCATTTGGTGTTGGCGCGTCTGCAAAATGAATGAGTCAGATTTTTGTACAAATTGTTATTTGTTTTGCTGTCTGAAAATGGCGTTCGCTCTGTTCACACCTCAACGACGATCACAAATATCATCATTATTATAACCAGATCTGGGCATGTGTGTAGATTGTCGACAGCCCGAATGACCACACACATGGCACATGGCACATGGCACATGGCATTTCAAATACCGAAAAACGTGCAGAAATCCACCAAGAAGCCAGCAAAAATTTCAATCATTCAAGTGACTCGTCCCTTCGCTCAGCTCCTCTTGAAGTGACAATCGTATAGCAGATATATATACATCATATATACATTAGATATACATCATATATACATCAGATATATGGAGTATATATACCTTAAATATATGTATGGGTTATATGTACATCAAATACATGGAATGATTTTAAATTACATCTAAGGCAAACTGAACGTTGCTTGTTTTGGGTAGATTGGGTATTTTTTATATACTGCAAATCCAGTCTGACCACAAGGTTTAAAAATCTGCTCTTCATGAAGTCAGGAATATTTTTCGGAATAAAAATGACGAGTATGGGAAATTTTATATTAGGTCAGGGATCACCTGGAGGAGTCTTTAAAAGTTCAGCTTTAAATATGAAACTTTTCAAAAGCAATGCGGTTTTTAGAAGGAATAAATGTTATTCATACTGATTAATTAAAAAAAAAATATGAATTAATTCCAATTAATTCTAAATTTAAAAATAAGCTTTAATTACAAAAAAAAAAACAATTTCAAAACCATCAAAGTGAAGAGAAAATAACCTGAGGAATGGCACCTCACGATTTTTTTATTTATTTTTTATTTATTGCCTCAAAAATAAAATTCGAGTTTCAGAATTGAATTTTGAGTTTTAAGATCGAAAAAACTTAAGCATTATTAAAAAATTAAGCCGATTTTCCAGTTGAATAAAATCGGGCCAAGTTTTTCAAGTCTCAAATCTTGCATCAATTTGATTAAATAATAATTTTTATTTATAGCCTTAAGTTGATTGGCTTAAGAAAATCCAAAAAAAAAAAAATATTGTAGATTTTAAAAATGTTAATTAATTTTTTCAAAATTTGAAAAAACAGATTTAATTTTTGATAATATTTCGGCCCACCTCCCCCCACCGCTAAGAGACCCGATTAAATCTTCAGTGGAAGGAAAACAAATCCCATGAAAAGCATATGAAAAGTCACTTAATGTCGTGGCCCAAAGAACAACAAAGATTTTCATTTGATAAATGAAAATCATAATTTTTCACAACTTATAGTATAAGCTGCTAGGCCTTGACTTGTTTAAGTGACTAATTAAAGAGACGAGTGGAAATTTCCGAAGAGCAGAAAAAAAATAAAAAGCCATAAGTAAATAATATTTAAAAATATATAAAATAAATATTTAAAATATTAAAGTACAATTTAAATACTTAAATATTTGATGCTATGTACAAAATGTGTAGTGAAAATTTCGAGCATTGTTCAGTGTGAAAAACTTGGAAAATTTTGTTAAGCGCTTTTCCTCACGTTTTTGGCAAGTACGTGCATTCAGACACAACAAAGAGCGATGTATGTGTATTCAATTTTCCACGAATTGAACGGAACCCCCTTCAACACCCACACACACATCCGCTCACTCGCACTCGCACTCACACACTCACACACACACAGAGCCTAGCAACAAATTAATTGATTCGTAAACGACTTACCTGTTGGATCTCCGGACATGCAGCAAAGTGTTGAAAATGAACACAGAAAGTATTTTATTTTTTTGACGGCTAGGGGGGTGGCTAGGGGGCTGCTGGCGCGGACGGGGGAACGGCAGCTGAAAGTAAAACAAAGAAAAAGAAATTAAAAAAGAGAAGCAAAAGTAGAAGGAGAAGTCGAAGTAGATGAAGAAGAAGAAGAAGAAACAAAATGAGTGTTTTAAAAAAGTAAACAGATGTGGGAACGAATTTGGAACACGTACAAAAATGAGATCGAAAAGTGGGAACAGCAACAACAAAGGGCGTGGCATATTTTCCAAAAACAAAACAAAAAAAAAAACACATATTTACATTCATCTCTCGATGAGCGCCGTTTTTGTTATTGTTACTGCCATATTTGGGCCCATTCTCATTCCTATTTCTAGTCCTATTCATTTCTACTCCTATTTTCTAGTCCTGCTCCTTTTTCTACTACTATTTTTATTTGTATGCGTATTCATACTTGACTTTTATTACTACTCTAATTTTGATATCTACTCCCAATTTAAAAAAAATGTTCTCTAATTCTACTACTATTTCTACTGCCAAACATGTATTTAAAACCATTCCTACTCCTATTCTTATTTCTATTTCTATTCCTATTCCTATTTCTTTTTCTACTCCATTTTAATTTGTATTTCTTCTTCTATTTTAACTCCTTTTTATACATATTAGTAGTTTTCTTTCCTTTTTCAACTCCTACTTTTGATTACATTTCTACTCCTTCTACTACTATATATTCTCCTATATACTATCCCTTATCCATTTCTACTTCTATTTTTATTTCTACTCCTATTCTTATTTTTACTGCTATTTTTATTTATACTCCTATTCTTATTTCTACTGCTATTCTTATTTCTACTCCTATTCATATGCCCAGCTCTACTACTATATATACTCCTATTTATTTTCCTATATTTATTTCTACTCCTATTCTTATTTCTACTGCTAATTATATTCCCAGTTCTACTACTATATATACTCCTATTTATTTTCCTTTATATATTTCTACTCCTATTCTCCTAACTAACTTCTTTTTTAGCTCCTATTTCTACTCGTATAAATATTCCCGCTTTTATTCCCATTACTTCTTCCATTTGTACTCCTATTTTAAACTATTATTTCTACTCCTTTTTCTTCATCCATTCCCATTTCTTCTTCTATTACTACTCCCATTTCAGCTTCAATTTCCCTTCCCATTTCCATTCCCACTTCTACTCCCATTTCCATTCCCATATCTACTCCTATTTCCATTCCCATATCTACTCCCATTTCCATTCCCATATCTACTCCTATTTCCATTCCCATATCTACTCCCATTTCCATTGTTATTGTCAATGTTATCGTTGCAAAGCGTTGGGTGGCAGGACGAGAAGGTTGGAGGTTGCACACGTACCTCCAAAGTCATGGATAGTGTGTGCGTGTGTGTGTGTGTGGATGTGTGTGTGTGGATGTGTTTGAATGCGATTAAAGCAACAATAAGTTTCGAAGCGCCTCGCAGAACTATGCAAATAGAGCGGCTGAGTGTCTACATATGTCAAAGTTTCTTTCTTTTCGGATAAATATTTAACTTCTCTGCTCTTCCCTGCCCCGCTTCACTCTACTCTCCCCTCTCCTTCACTCCTTCGTTCGCTCTTTTCTTATTCTTTGTTTCGTTTTTTTTCTCCGTTCTTGGAATATTTATTCTTTTTATTTTGGTTTTTAGTTTCTTCGTCTGTGCTCCAAAGTTTGCACAACTTTGATAGAAACTGTTAAATATATCGGGAAAAGTTTCTGCCTTTAAACGGCATTTGGGATGCGGTGACAGTTTTCCCATTTCCCCATTTCCCAAATTTTTCATTTCTCCCCCTTTTTTTTTTTGTTTAAATAATGTGATTAGGAATTCGGGGTGTGTGTTTCTTAAGAAAATATTGAAACTTCAAACCCTTTGGACTACTCAACCAGCCAACTTCAACGCGAGGGGCAGCAAAAAAAAAAAAGGAGGTCGAGAAATAAAATCATCCGATGAATCAAATGGGATCGTAATTCATCGACATGATTTACATTTTATATTCTACACTTAACATTTTACGCACAACCTCCCACCCCCTCCACCCCTAAGCAGTCCCTTTAGCGATCATCCCAGCCCAGCCCGGCGGTATCTAAACGATGGGCAGCCCTTGGCCAATAAAATCCATTGGGCAGACACATGTAACTCTTGGGCAACGATGGGCTGGGCATCAATCTGGATGGGCATGAGGAATTTACGCAAAAGTCTATCATGTCCATATCATATCATGCATTTTGTGGCAATGTTTGTTGTTGTTTGTTGTTGCAAGTCCCCACAAAACTGAAAATAGTTTCCCTGCCCCAGAGCCATATGAAAACATTTCTATAAAAAGAACTTTACAAGTGATACAAATTTGGTTTTTGTATCTTTTGGCTTGTTTTGGATTGGGGCCCTTTTTATTTTATTTTTTTTTTTTTTTTGTTGATTTGTTTGATTTTAGAAACTTTTTTTTTTTTTGCTTTTGTTTTTTTTTTTTTTTGTTTGGTTTTTTTTTTTTTTGCTTTTTCTCCGGTTGTTTTTAGGTAAATTCCATGGATTTGGGCCGACAAAATAAAATAACACAAGCTAGAAAATTAAATCTTTCATGTTTCGCTGGTCAGCACAACAACAACAACAAGAAAAACAGCTACAAAAAAGGCCAAAAATTTACTGCAGGCAATTAAAAGCGTATCGGAGGGAAAAATAAGCCAAACAGACCAAAAAAAAAACATCAAAGGCTTAGACGAATTACATATTTACATAAATACATAAATACATATACATATAAACATATACATACATATATATATATATATATGTAATATATATATATGGATATTTACTTATCCGCATTCTAAATAAATAGTTCCCTGAAGCGTGCCATGACGTGCACAGAGGTGCCTCCAGTTGCTCCATAATTGGAACTAATGCGCGAAATTAATTTGGCATTTGATTTGAGATAAAAAAAAAAACAGAAAAAAAAGCAGAAAAAAAGAAAAAAAGAAAAAAAAAGGAAAAAAAGGTAAAAAATTCAAAAATAATTAATTATCTTTTTCTTTTATTGCAACAATTTTTGGCTTCAAGTGGAGTGGAATGAGTGAAGGAGAAGTTGCATAGAGTGGCGCTTGGGGAGGGGGGTTGGGGGGGGGGGGTTAGCAATTGGTGCGCATAGACGCGACCCGCTTTTTCAAAAAGTATCTTTTGGATCTCTTGGATCTGCTCTGATTTGCAATCGATGTGAAGCGCATCTCTGGCTCTGGGAGTAGGGCAAAAGCACTAATTGAATTTATGGCATTTTCATTTGTAAAAGTCGCAGCTTTTCACTCATAAATTGTGCAGACATATGAACACACACACATTTACATCAATTTACAGTCACTCCATATGTATGTGTGTCTGTCTGTCTCTGTGTGTGTGTGTGTGTGTGAGCATAAGTTATGTGCCGTCGCTTTGGGCTGGCGTGGGTGAAACGGCTGCAGCTGCGCATAGGCAAAGACATGGACAAAGAGCCGAAGCCGAAGCTGGAGACGGAGCTGAAGCTGAAGCTGGAGACGGAGCTCAAGTCGGAGCTGGAGCCATGAGATGGCAGCCAGGAGATGGGAGATGTGTGAGCCGCTGCTGGAGCCGGGCCTGGCAAAAGAAAGCCGTGTGCCAAGTTAGAGAAATGTTTACGACGCTTGGCAGGCACATAAATTTACGCATGAAAAGCTGCGCATTCCTCCACTGGCGAGACGAGACGAGACGAGACGAGGCGAGACGAGGGATGGGCCTGCGAAATCACGTAGTGCCTTATTGTCACTGTGATTTATTACACAGTGAACTGGGGAAGTGATTTGCGGTTTAATTACATATTCCAGCAGACAAAAATAAAAGAGATAAAATCCCTAACCTAACCCTCAGGCCTTGGGAGTGAATCGAGGGCAGCGGCAGAGACCACAACTCAAGGAACTTCTAAGCTCGCAAGGATATAAATATATATTTTAATATATTTATTTATTCCTTGCTACTTTTTAATTTACACCTCTGAGCCTGTAATCGCACTTCCACCGATAAGCGTATCCTTTAACAAGAATCTATTCCCGAGTCTCGCATTCCTTCCCCCCGAGCTCCCCCCTACACTCCGTTGCTTATGCATCCCTAACTGGTTGTATCCACACCATGAGGTGGCGCTGGACGTTGTCAACATGTCTAGCTCGAAAATAATGTATTCTATGCGCAGACGCAAACGCGGACTCAGTGCCAGTCCCCAGCCCCCAGTTCCCAGCCCCCAGTCTCCAGTCCCCAGTTCCGAGTCTCCAGTTCTTGGCTCTTAGTTCCCTGTTTGCAGCTCCGAGTTTTCTTATGTCCGCTGCCAGTTGTCTACGCATCTCGAGTCGCTTAAGTTGTTGTCACTTTTGTTGTTGTTGTTTTTATAGTTGTTATTTTTGTTGCTGTTGCTGTTGGCAGTGTCATTGTTGTTGCTGCTGCCAGATGGCCTGTCTATCGGCGCACTTAATGTGGCTCCTACTTAGCGAAACTGACAAAACAGTTTTGGCACGCACTGATTGATAATCGGATGGTTGGGGCATAAATTCACCGCCGCCACTCGTCCGGCCAGGAATCCGCTGGCCAGTTATCTTTGGAAAAGGAGCAGAGCAGCTCCTAAGCTCCTCAACTCTTGGAGCTCTTGCCGCTCCTCATCTCCTGCAGCTCCTCAGCTCTTGCAGCTCTTGCAGCTCTTGCCGCTCCTCATCTCCTGCAACTCCTCATCTCCTGCCACTCCTCATCTCCTGCAGCTCTTCATCTCCTGCAGCTCCTCATCTCCTGCAGCTCAGCTGCTGCTGTAATTACCGGAGAAGCGGGCACGTTTTCTGGCCGCAGCGGAGATGCGAAATGTATTGCATGTTTACATGAAAACTGATATTTACCGATAAACGCTCAATGAAAGTCGCTGTGGCTGCAACTGCAACTGCAACAGCGGCTGCAACAGCGGCTGCAACTGCAACTGCAACTGCAACAGCGTCTGCGACAGCGACAGCATCTACCGCTGCTTACGCCGCATCCTTCTGCCTGCTGCTTGACTGCGGCCTTTTGGCTCCATGCCGGGCTCAAAGTCGTGGTTAGCAATTTGTACAAACAATTATAGAAATTATCTTTCGCCTGGCTGCGAATTAAATTGAAATTTAAATTGCATTCGATTGGGACGCCGCGATTGTGTCCTCTCTCATAAGTATATTCGATGCCTTTGCGTTTGCTGTCTGGGAACTGGCAGTAGGTAACCGGCAACTGGCAGTTGGTAACCGGCATCTGGCAGTTGGTAACTGGCAACCGGTAACTGGCAACTGGCAACCGGCAACTGGCAACTGGCAACTGGCAACTGGCAACTGGCAACTGTCATCAGGCAACTGGCAACTGGCATCTGGCACCTGGCAACCGGCAACTGGCAACTGGCATCTGGCACCTGGTAACCGGCAACTGGCAGTTAGTAACCAGCAACCGGGATCTGGCATCTGGCATCTGGCATCTGGCATCTGGCAACTGACAACTGGCAACTGGCAACTGGCAACTGGCAACTGGCAACTGGCAACTGGCAACTGGCAACTGGCAGTTGGTAACCAGCAACTGGCAACTGGCCACCGGCATCTGGCAACCAGCAACTGGCAACTGGCAACTGGCAACTGGCAACTGGCAACTGGCAACTGGTAACCGGCAACCGGCATCTGGCCACCGGCAACTGGCAACTGGCAACTGGCATCTGGCAACCGGCAACTGGCAATAATTCACAGCCAGCAACTAGGAGCTAGGAGCTAGGAGCTCGGAGAGTGCTAAATAAAATCAATTTATATATCCCCACATACATATAGAAACTAAAGCACATTTTGTGTTCATTTCGTATGTAAATGTGTGCAAGTGTCTGTGTGTGTTTTGCATTTTTCAAGTATTTTTCAAGTATTTATAGAACTCAAAAGTCTGACATCAGACGCAAACGACGCGCCGCTAACCTTTGTTAGATCATTAAAGTTGCCACAATGCAAATTAATGGAGAATAACAAATGAAAAAAAATAAAACCAAAAAAAAAAAAAAAAAATAAATAAAACAGTAATAATAGAGCCAACAACAAGAGTGACATCAACAACAGCAACAACAGCAACAAAGGCAACAACAACAGCTGAGCGGAGCTTTATGTCAAAACGAAATCAAGTTGAACTGGCAAAGCGAACAGCTGAATGCTCTATATCAGTCGAACGTGCGCTGTAGCAGGCAGCCTGTGTCAGTGAAGCAATGCGACCTCAAATGGCATTACCGCAACGCAAAGCGCGTTGAAGCATTAACAGCAAAAACAAAACAAACACACACACACACACACACGCACACACAAATAGTAACAGCAAGAACAACAACAACAATAAGAAGAAAAAGAAGTGGGAGAACAATGACGCACACGACAACAACAGTTAAAGTAAAAGAAAGATCAGCAACAACAACAACAACAACAAAAGTCAAAAGTGAGAGCAGTACAGCAGCAACTACAAAGAAGAAGACGAAGAAGAAGACGTGCAAATTGATTTGCATATTCGCATTTGTTCAATCTGTCAATTTTGTTTGCTCTCAATCAATTTACGCACACACACACATACATAGACACACTCTGACGCACACACAAATGCAAATGCGCTTCTTATGGCTCTGGCGATTTGTATGAACCGCTTTTATGTGTCTCTGTTATTAGGGTTACGGTGACACAGGCGGCAGCGCCTCAAGAATCTATGATTTATGTGCTTTTGGTTTATAATTAACATAAAATTAGATGCACAACGAGACACAGCACAAACACACACGCACACACACACGCATAGATACACAAGCATGGGAAACTATTTTCAATTATTTTAAATATTATAATTGATGACTTTTGAAGTGGGGTGACCTTTGAAAATCAAAATAAAATTCAAATCACAAATTTATGAGCAATGAGTTTCATAGCATTGAGCTATGCGTCCAATGATACCATTGCTTTGCTTTCTGCTTCTTCTTGCCGCCATGTTATTTTCTAGGAATTTTGTTATTGGTAGCTGGTGGAGGGGGTGGGGAGGGGAATGGAGAGAATTTAATTTGTTGATAGTCGCGTGTCGGGGATTGGCAATTGTCTGATTGCCGTCAGTTTAAGCGAAGTAAATCCCTCGAACGCCCACGCTAATTTGCGCGTGCACACAGTTTGAGATTCTCAATCAAATCATCAAACAAAATCGGGATTAATGCCGGGTAATATATAATGACAGAGCGCGCTAACAAATAAATAAACAACTAAAGGCAACAAGCAACAAGCAACAACAACAACAACAACAACAACAACAACAACAGCAGCAGCAACAACAACAACAACCAGCAACAACAACATAAACTGAATTAGATATAGAAATAGAAATAAAAGTAGAAATAAAAATAAAAATAGAATCTGAATCTGAATCTGAAACAAAAACAGCAACAACAACAAAAACAATAGCAAAAAGAACGTTCAATGATTTCATACAAACGATAAGAGCGTCAAGGTAATTTTATATCAAAATCGTGTTCTGCCCATTGCCTCAAAGTATTAATTTGAGAGCCAAAAACGTGTTTCGGCTAAGCGCCTCAGAACTGGACGAAGTCCATAGCCGAACTCCCCACCCCAACTCCACCACATAGTTAGCTATACAAAAATGGGTGTGTGTGTGTGTCTTTAGAAATATTTGCGTATTATATCATCGGGCTATTGACACGTTTGTCTTCAACTTCCGTCGGTTTATTACATCCATGCAAAGTTATGGCCAAGTTTTAAGCACCTTTCATTTACAGCCAAAAGGGACAAAATGGCTCAATGTTTAAATGGCTCATTGTTCATATGGCCAGATGGACAAATGGACAATTGGAAAAATGGTCAAGTGGACAGCTGGACAGATGGACAAATGTAAAAATGCACATGAAATAAAACGACTCGCTGAACGCGGCGGCACTTGAAATATGATTCAATATTTTGCAATGAATGAAGCGCCATAAGCATAAAGACTGCGTACGGATATGTAAATGTATCTGCACCTCTACATCTCCTGTTCTGTCGTGCATATAACCATATATAAATATACATGTATGTACATGTATGTATGTGTGTGTGTGTGTAGTTATGGTCCGGCTATTTATGGTGATGTCATGCCATAAATGGTTCAAATTTCAGATGGACGAGTGTGACGTGATTTGTATTTTGGTGTAACGAAGCCGTTACAATGTTGAATGTACACACACACACACACACACACATACACACATACATATTAATGTGCATGTGTATTTGTAGCTTTTATGCATATCGAAAACTCAACCCATGCCTCTGGCCCAGCCACATGTTGAATGCCCCTGGGCGCCACTGCCGTAATTTCAGTCTAATAGCACGGTTATTAGTTTTCATTGTAATTGATTGATTACTGTCATTAGCCAGTCGGGTGATCTTGAGTCTGTGTATATGGGGGGGCACTTCACAACAACAACAACAACAACAACATTTCCAATCATTGATGGTGCAGCTCCAAAGTAAAAACAGCAGCTGCTCAGCAAACAAATTAAAGATCAATTTAAAGACAGCCAAACGATGGGTCGACCCTCGATCTCCCTACCTATCTCCCCACCCTCCTCCCTCTCTTCCTCTCTCCCTCTCTCTCTCTCTCCAAATGACGTCGACGTCGAGCCCTAAGCATTTCGTTTTCACGACTGTCATCAAATGTCGTGAATTAACGCCCACGCAGCGTGCGTTAAGTATGCGTCGGGTCAGACGCGATGTCTAAATGACAATGTGAACGGCGTCAGTGGCTTTCACTGCAGAAGGAGGAGAATGAGCAGGAGAAGGGGGAGACAGAGGAGGAGGAGGAGGAAGAAGTTCTTGGGTTCCCGACATGTGGAACTTTTTCTGCGACTGGAACCGCATAACTCTGGCCAAATATGTTGTGCAGGAGTTGCTCTTAGCTGAGGTGTGTGGAAAGGGAGGAATGGTGGAGGAGGAGGGGGCTGGGAAGGGGAAGGGGACTGTTGTTGGGGAAGAAGAAGAAGAAGCATATACAACACATATCAACACATTCGCATCCTCAACAGGAAAAACTAACGGATGCCATTTCCATATAAAGTCAATGTTGACCTTCATTGCAATCACTGAGCGGCGGCAGCTGCGACTGCGACTGCGACTGCGGCAGAGGCTGAGGCTGCTGGAGCTCAAGTCTGAGTCTCTAAGCTGGAAGCAGTTTTTGTTGCTGCTGCTGCTTCATTGGCTTCTGCTTCTGCTTCTGTTGTGGCTGCTGCTGCTGCTGCTGCTGCTGCTGCTGCTGCTGCTGCTTCTTCTTCTTCTTCCTCTCTTTCTTTTGCTCCTTCTCATTCTTGGTATTGGTAGTGCATCGATGACTCGACGACTACCAAAATTAGAAGCTGCTGTGCAGCATTGTCCACGTCTAAGCAGGTTTACCGCAACGCCGATCGTCGACGATCTTCAGCGATCTTCGACCATCGCAGCGACAAGTTTCATGAATGAGAACGCAGCCAACCCGAGCCAAGCGATCGACCGGAGGCCTCGCGATGCTCGTGAACGTGACTTTGAGAAATACTCAGCATAAATATTTGTGGGCCCTTGCCAAGGGTTAACTTAACCCAACCCATCATCAGATTAGATGGATACATTTGTATCTTGAATGTTGTACGTTTCGATACAGACTACATTGGGTCGTTTGAGGCCTTCAATACACACACAGGCACACACACACACACATACACATACACACACAGATATGTCTCCATCCATATTATCATAATCAGTCTCAATCTGGCCAGCATTGCCACCTTTTGGTATACGAACACGTTTGAATCTCTTGCAGAGCCCCGAGAAGATCTACATCAAGGTTGTGGAGCTGGAGCCGAAGATCACGGCACTGGGCGACAATCTGGATGAGTCGCTGCACATGCAAAGGGAGCACGATGAGACGCTGCGTAATCTACAGGTAACACTCGTTCGCAACATCCCCGTTTCCAAGAAAACAAAAAAAAAGACACCCAAAGTATAAATCAATTTTTCCAACTCGCAGAATCTGCCCGGACCCATGGATGAGTTTGTTCAAAAGGCCGACAAGCTTTTGGCCAGCAAACGCATCAGCTCGGAGCTGGTCAATGCGATGGCCGATACACTGAACATCATCTGGCAGGATATATTGAATCTGCTGCACGACCGCCAGCACATCCTGCACCTGTGCACGCAGTTCCACGACAAGATGACCCAGTGCTTCCGGCGCATGGATCAACTGGAGTTGGCGTGCAACGAGACGCTGCTGCCCTCCGAGGTGACTGATCTCCAGGAGTTCCTCAACAAGTTCAAGCAACTGCGCATCGATATGCTCACCGGTGTGATGGCGGCCCTGAAGGATGGCAACGAGCTGCTGGCCCAGCTGCAGGAGCTGGAGAAACTGGAGACACTCGACACACGTCCAGAGCACATTAAGCGAGATGCCACACGTGCCGTTCATCAAGTGCAACAGTGGCTGGAGGCGCTCCATGATCGTCGCAACGCCTTGGAGCTCGCCTGGCAGACGCGCAAGACGCAGCTGGAGCAGTGCCTGGCACTGAAGCTGCTGGGCCGGGAGCTCATTGAACTGGAGTCGGCGCTCCAGCAGGCCAAGCACGAGCTGAACACCATGTACAGTCTGGGCGAGTGTGAGCACTCGGCGAGCAAGATGCTCTTCAAGTACCGGGAGTGGAAGCAGCAGGCGCTACTGTTGCGCGATCGCGCCCTCAAGATTACCCGAGCCAAGGAGAAGGTGCAGGCCTCCGGTGATGTGGCCGGCGATGAGGCCTGCGCCCGAGCGTATGCGGTGCTCAGCAGCTGCACAGAGCATCTCGATCTGGTGGACCAGCGGGAGCATTGGCTGCAGCAGTCGCGTGACTTCTTCGCCAAGGCGGAGCACACGCTCAGTGTCCTGGAGAAACTGGAGCTGGAGCTGGCCAGTGTCAAGTTGCCGCCAAACTCACCAGAAAGCTATGCCATGTTTGCCAAGGTATCGCGGGATGTGCGCAACTTCACCGAGGAGCCGCTGCGCCTGGGCTATGGACTGCTGGACGAGGTGGGACGCACGCAGCCGGAGACGCAGGGCATCAAGCGCGTACTCGATGAGCTGGAGAATCGCAAGGCGTACATCGAAAGCATCTGCGCCAACAGCAGCGAGGACCATCAGCGTGTGCAGCGCGCCCTCTCCGAGTTCCTGGCCCATCACAACGAGCTGCTCGCCTGGCTGCGTGCCTCGGGGCAGCTGCAGCTGCAGCAAAACGTTAACATGGGACGCAATCTGCAACAGGCGAAACAATTCCTGCTGCAGCATCACGAACTGATGCAGGATCTGGAGGTGAGTCCCAGCAGTCGGAGGCTTGTCTATGGTCTTTATGGTCATTCATTGTGATTCATCTACAGATCAAAGGCGAACTCATTAATCTGCTGCTAGAATCCATTAAACAGCATCTGGAGTCGCTCAGTCCGCAGCAGCGGTACGACGTCGACTCCAAGGCGGAGGCACTGCACAAGCATTGGATTGAGCTTAAAGATCTTGTGCTGAAGCGGGTCGACTATGTGTCCCTGCTTATTGAGTTCTTCGAGCAGGCCAATGAGCTCTCCAGCCAAATGGATCATCTGCAGCGTCAGCTGCTCCAGACTCCCGACGAGCACAAGCTGCAGTTCCTTCAGGCCACATGGGCAAACATTGCCGGCAGCTACGCGGAACTCAAGTCATCCGGCCAGCGATTCATCAACCTAAAAGTCGGTATCTTCTTTGCCTCCAAAGTACACCCAAAACTATATGCCATATAATACCCCAAAACATACCCCAAAAGTATACCCCAAAACATACCCCAAAGTGTACCCTAAAGTGTACCCTAAAGTGTACCCCAAAGTGTACCTCAAAGTGTACCCTAAAGTATACCCAATGTACACCCCCCCCCAGTACACCCCTTAGAGTACATCCCTTTAAGTATTTAAATTAGTTGGAATTCTCTAATGTCAGGGCAGAGCTTTGCATGCGTTTCCTATGTTCTTACTAACCGCTGATGTCAGCTGCTGACAGCTTGCGCATTTGTCTGCTGTCCACCAGATCCCCGCCAGACTCATAAGACTTCAAGATGATGATGCAACGCTTGCTATTTTTATGCCGCATTGCGAATTGGACAAGTGTTGGAGGCAGTCAGATGAGATGCACAGACTCCCTCTAGTGCGGCTCCCTGCTACCAGCCATCTCCCTGTGTCTCTGTCCCAATCTCTCACCTCCTCCCCTGCTCATTCTTTCTTCTACTCTCCCTCTCTCCCTCTCTCTCTCTGTCTCTCTGTGTATATCTCTTGATCCCTTGGTTGCAACAAAGTCATTCGTTGCATTTGATGGGCAATAAAACGAAGTTGTTAGTGAAGACTTCTGCATGGCTTAAGTGCTGCTCCTTGGCTCAATAACCAAGATCTCTCAATCATGGAGCGGCAATACACCGCTAAGCCAGGTAATTCTAGGTACGCCAGATTCTGGAGGGGATTCCCTCGACCCACTGCCAGCCTCAGCCTCAGCCTCAGCTGCGCTGTCGCCAAGACTAATAAATTTCCAACAATATGATTTGGTCGGCTATAAGGCACACCATAAACATATATCAGGAATGACAACGCCATTTTCCACGTACAAGTCAAACGCTGGGCAGAGGGGGGACTTTCAAGGGGAGAAAGGAGAGATACATAGAGAGAGAGGGGGAGAGAGAGAGGGAGAGAGAGAGGGAGCGCGAGAGAGAGAGGGAGAGAGTGGGTGGGGGGAGCGAGAGTGAGTAGAAAAAGGGAAAAACGTCACAAGAGTCGCAAAGAAAATTTGAAATTAGAAAATTCGCTTGGCTGCCGACGCCTCGAGTCGAGTTGAGTCCATAAATAAAAACAGGCAATTTTCGCTGCTTGTCTATACATAGAGACCAATCTGTGGCCTGGCCTGGCCTGGCACAGCATCGCCCCACTCTGCCATGCCACGCCCCGCTCCGCACCACACCACACCACACACACACACCACTGTCAACAGCTGGTGGCCGGAGGGCTGGCGGCTGGCGGATGGCGGATGGCGGATGGCGGATGGCGGATGACGGGGTATGGCCTGGTCTGGTCTTTAGTCTCTGGACTTTTATGCGGCAGAAAGCATCAGAACGCGTCAGACCCTGGCCAAAGGCAGATGCGTGCCACGTGCCGCATTTTCCTCAAAATTTCCAACTTGTCAGTCAGACACACTTGAGAAAGGAAACTTTCTAAACCAAAAGTCAAAAATCAAAAAAAAAAAAAAACTCAATACTAAAAACTCAAAACTAAAAACTAAAAACTAAAAAGGCAAAAAGCCAAACGCAAAACTAAAAAAGTAAGGCCAAAATAAATATATGCAAGAACAAGAGGGGGAAAAAACCATAACAACAACAACAACAACAAGGGAAACTAAAAAATTCTGAAACTGATTTTATTTTGATGCTATTTTTAACGACTCCGCCGCGTAGATTGTGGATCCATACCTCGATTCGAAATCCTCGGTGCAGGCAGTGGAAGAGACCCTGAACGGCTTCAGTAAGCAGCAGATCGACGTGACGAGCAGTCTGGAAAATTGGACGACGAGCATCGCCGAGAAGCGCGAAGTGGAATACCTTTTGGAGCGAGTCATGAGCGACAACGAGGAGGTAAACAGGATACGATAATACGAATTAATCCTTTCAAATCTGTGCCCAAAACTAATCATAATTCAAACTCTTCTCCTTCCTCTTAACAGACTGTGGCGAAGAGCACCCAAGTGGATACTCAGCTGTATCCGGTGTTCAGCACATCCAGCGTGGACTCCAAGCAGCTGCTGAGCAGCACGCGGGAGAAGCTCACATATGTGAGCCAGGACATTGAGCGGGCACAGGAGGAGATACAGCAGCGCATACAAACAACGTTGAGCATACAGACAAAGGATCAACAATCCTTGTCCAAAATCGAGCAGGTGATCAGCAATCTGCGCATGCTTAAGGCCAAATTGGATGGCATCAAGTACGACTATCGGACTCTCCTCGAGAGTATGCTGCAGTTCCTCGAGAATATTGTGCAGCTGAGGCGGGAGATCGACCAATACTTTGGCAGGCAGCAGCAGCAGCAGCAGCAGCAGCAGTTGCAGGGATTGGGAACGGATATGGAGACGGGCGTGGATCGGATCATAGCCGAGCATGAGAAATTCCGCGATCAGTGCATGGATAAATTTAGATCGTTTATCACACAATCCGAACTGTTGATCGATCGTGTGCGTGTATTGGAGCCACCGGGCGCCCGGGAGATCGACACCGATCGCATATTGAAGTTGTTGGAGAATCTGCGCATTCACTTCGAGTCGAATAGCAGCTCGAGAATGTCGACGCTGGAGCGTCTCGAGAAGATCGAGCAATTCCGCAACGATCTCGAGGATATCGATCGCAGTCTGGACAGCGTCAGCAAGCAATTAAACGATATTAATGGACAAAGTGTGGATAGCCTGGCGGCAGCCAAGACAACGTCGCTGGCCTTTGAATACTTCGAACGAACCATTGAGGTGAGTGAACTCCCCAACGAAGCATCCACACACCTTAAATCGACTCGCTAGACGAACCAAAAAAAATTCAAAATACGAAAATTCAAAATCATAGATAAAAATAAGAGAAATTCAGCAATTGAATTCCCAATTCCAATTTAGTCACTGATTAGTAGTTAGTTAATAGTTAATAAAATGTGCAAACATTAATTTTTAGTGTTCGATGCCAAAGTCCTTGAAATCGACACATCACCAGCGACGTTGGGGCCAAACGGCGCATACGATCGAGGTAGCCCTAGTCTCTAGTGAAAAGTAACTCATCCTTCCAACCATCCACCCCTCCCCAACCACCCACCCAATTACCCAGTCACCCAATCATCTATTCAACCAACCATCGATTCATCCATTGAACGCATGTGGCAAGAGTTTTTTGCATCGCTTGTCGCACGCTTTGGGTGGTCCAACAGACTCGACAGATTGAAGCAGAGTCCAACACCAAGTTTTGAACCGAGAGCAGCCCCAGAAAATTCATCAAATTTCCAAAGCGTTGAGACATTTCGAAAATAAATACAATTTCAACTTTCAAAATGTTGTCGCTGTCAGCGGCATTCAACGGACAGCGGCAGCTGTCGTTAGTTTGTAATTAAAAACTTATGAAATACATGCAGTCGGTGCCGCAGAGAAACGGATACAGATACAGATACAGATACATATGCGGATACAGATGCAGATACAGCTAAAGATATACAGATACAGATAAAGATATACAGATACAGATACAGATACAGATACAGATACAGATACAGATACAGATACAGATGCAGATGCAGATACAGATACAGATATACAGATACAGATACATATGCAGATATACAGATACAGATGCAGATATAAAGATACATATGCAGATATACAGATACAACAACATTCACAGATACAGATACACATATATACGTAGCTAGAGATACATATACATATGCAGCTAGAGATACAGATACATCCACAGCTACAGCTGCAAGTTTAGTCAACAAAGATACAAATTTGAACGCTTGCCACTTGGCTTTTTGAAATGCACTCCTCTTAGCTGAACATTTGCCGTTATAAATTGCTTTTGACGTTCTGATTTTTATGGATTCTTTGGCCTAGCCGAGACGCAGATACAAATGTATCTTTTAAGCTTCTTGGCTGCGTTCTGTGGCCTGCACTTGCGCCCGTGTGTTTATGTATGCCCAGACATTTGTTTTAGCCGCTTTTTAATGGGCTAATTAGAGGCCTCAACTATTTTTGGCGATCCTTAAATTATTATTCTATAAATTTAAATATTCCTTTAATTTTTATTTTTATTTTAATTTTTATTTTAATTTTTGTTTTTATTTTTATTTCAACTTTTATTTTAACTTTCACTTTTCCCCTTCTTACCACAAATAATGCAATTGCCCAGCTGCTTGAGAAGCGCATTGAAAAGTTCACAGAGTCCACAAGTCAACAGCTGCTGATCAGCAATCCCGAAAGTGAGTCCTATGTCAAGGACGAGCTGCGCAAGCTCAACGACAAATGGCAGGGCTTCAAGGATCAAGTGAGACAGAAACGAATGAGCCTTAACCAGGCCAATGAATTCTTCGAGGTGGTCGAAAAGGTAAGCAACAAGCACTTCAACTTTGAATCAGGCTGATCCTTAATCTAATCCTTGCTTCATACATTTCAGATCGATGCGGAATATCGGGAGATAAACTACTTCTACTTAAGCGTCTCCAACAAGGTTCCCTACCTGCGTGATCCTGTCGAGGCGGCCAATCTGGTGAACGACATTGAGAAGTATGTGACCAGTCGGGAGGCTGCGCTGCGCTCCAAACTGGACAGTGCCTCACAGTGTGCCCACGACATGAGCAAGGTTTCCGCCCTGTACAACGATGTGATGAACATCTTCCAATCATTCACCAAGCTGAAGATGGACATCAATGTGGTGCAGGAGCGTCTCAAGCAGGAGCAGCGCCAGCGTGAGCAGCGGGAGCGTGATGCTCGCGACCAAGCGGAACGTGAGCAGGCGATTCGGGAGGCTGAGGCGCGAGAGAGACTGGCGCGGGAGGAGCAAGCGCGTCTGGAGGGACAACGTCAGCAGGCGGCGATTGAGCAGGCGCAGCGGGAGCTGGCGGCCAGGCAGCTGTCGCTGAGGGAGCAGGCAGTTCGCGAGGAGGAGGCAAGGCTGCAGGCGGTGCGGGAACAGGCAGCCAGGGAGCAGTTCGCCCGGGAGCAGGCGGCGCGTGAGGAAGAGCATCGCATTCAAACCCTGCGCGACATAGCCAAGCGGGAGGAGGAGTTGCGGCTGCAGGCGTTGCGCGAGGAGGAAGCACGTATAAAAACCAAGCGAGAGGATGAGATCCGCATGAAACGCGAAGAGGAAATACGAATGAGGCGCGAGGATGAGATCCGAACTAAGCGCGAAGAAGAGTCCAGGCAAAAGCGCGAGGAGGAATCACGCATCCAGCGCGAGGAGATCGCGCGGCTGCAAACCCTACGCGATCAGGTGGATCAGCAGCGCATCGTCACTGAGAACATACGCAAGGACATCCAAGTAAATCAGATCTTTACGGAGCTCCGTTACGCATCGCCCCTCTTCGTTCGCCCGCTGAAGGATGCGCTGACCCGCGAGGGCGATCGCTTTGTGTTCGAGTGCGAAGTGACGGGCACACCAGAGCCCAGCGTGGAATGGTTCAAGGATGGCATCAGCATAGAAGGCAATCCGGACTACAGGACCAGCTTTGACAAGGGCATCTGCCGCTTGGTCATCGAGGAGACCTTCGCCGCGGACACCGCGCGCTTCAGCTGCCGCGCCTCCAATCTCGTCGGCACCTGCGACACGAATGCGACTCTTACGGTCCGCGAAAATGCGGTGGAGCTTCAACTCGTCCCGCCGCGCATTGTGAGGTTCCTGGAGAGCGGCAAGGCCACCGAAGGCAGCTCCTTCCAGTTCTCGTGCGTGGTCAGCGGTGTGCCACTGCCCACCGTTCAGTGGTTCAAGAACGACAAGTGCATCGACGACTCCCCCGACTACATCATCAGCTACAACAACGGCGAGGCGATGCTCCGATTCGATGAGGTCTTCCTCGAGGACGATGCCGTCTACACGCTGAGCGCCTCCAATGCCGCCGGCATTGAACACTGCTCCGCCAGTCTGATTGTGGAACGTAAGTACACCTTAGTTATCCTTTTGAGATGTCCTTTATGACTTCATCCTTTTTTTTTTTTCTGCGCTCTCTCCTTTTTAGCTCTGGAGCCCACGGAGCTGCCCTGCTTCAAGTTGCCGCTGCAGAACGCGATGGCCCGTGTTGGCCAGAAGATCAAGCTGGAGGCTCTGGTCACTGGCATACCCAGGCCTGACGTCTGCTGGATACACAATGGAAAACCATTCACGCCACGCGAATCAAAGGTGAGTAACTCTTCTTCTGCCTTTCAGCCAGAAAAACTCAACTCGAGGTCAATAATCGCGAGCGATGAAAACTTTTTTGTTTAAAAAAGAAATTTGCGAAAATCTGCAATTTTCCATATTTCCAAAAAAAAAGATACAAAAAAAAAAAAGCCAAAAAATAGAATAATTTTTTTCTTTCCATTGTTTTTTTTTGGCAAAAGCGCAATTAACCCACAAAAACAAAGAAACGGATTATCGAATCGGAATTCTATATAATTTTATATAAACAATTTCTTGGCTGGAATCGCAAGAGAAGAAAAGCCAAAGAAAATTTCTTTTTTTTTTTCTTTGCGGTGGTTGGTGGTTTTGGCCACTGCGGGTGGGCGTTCCATGTATGAACTGATGCATGAGTGTGTGTGTGAGTATGCATGTCTATATGTAAAAGTGTGTTTGTGTGTGTGTGTGTGTGCATGTACAGTGGACTCGACGAGTAGTTCCATAAAATATTCAATGAACATCTTTAATTTCTTGCCGCGATTTTGCTGCTGACGTCAGTTTTGGCAGTACGTATGTGTGTGCGTGTGTGTGTGTGTGTCTGCCACAACAACATCCAGGCAATAGTGCGGGTGTTGCGGTTGTCAGTGGGCATCATTAGCATCATTAGATAGGCGCGATTTTGTATCTTGTATCTTATTGCAGAAAGCAAGATGAAGAGTGCTTCATAGTGGGTAATGGTGGGTGGGGAGTGGAGGGGGAAAGTGGTGGTCGATGGGTATGGAGGGGATGGTGGATTGAGGAAAATTCAAGGCAAATGTTTTAAAAATACGCCGACACATAGTACACGCCACGGATCAGAGGCGCTTTTGCATATGCACATACTATAAATTACAGGCTAAGAAGCGGTCGTAATGGCGGCAATAACGGTGCAGTTTTGGCAGCTTGCAACGCGGCAGAGCGCAATGTGGCAGCGACGTCGCTGCTGTTGTGGCTGTGCGGCAACGTTGCAACGCACTGCAAACCATCCGTGAGGCATTTCAAATCCAATTCACCACAGGCCATGTCGCGGCTTGTCGTGGGCGCTGTCAGCCAATTTGTTTATTGTGGGCGCCGTTTTTCAGCACACACACACACACATATACAGCCTGTGTATATCAGATATTTATATTATAGTATGTATTTTGTTTAATATAAAATTTTGATTTTTCATAAAGCAGTAGGGGAAGCTAGCAAAACGCTTTCATTGCTCTTTTAATTGCCTTCTTGACAAATCCGAAAGACAAAATGATCTCATTGCGTCGTCCGCCGATTAAACAACAAAATAACAAAAAAAATAAATAAGCCAAGCAGCTAAGTAGATAAACAATAAAACAATTAAACAATTTGGCAATTAAACAATTAGACGATTTCAAAAACCCAACGATTATTCGATTTTCGATTGTCCAACAAAACAAAATCGCTTTCATATCAAAAGCACCTGTACACTCAGACGCTTCCTGCCAAAACAAAAGCGCATTTCAGTTTCTCTGCCCCTCCTCCCTTTTACACCCTGCCCCCTCCCTCACCCATGGGTGGCGTCATTATTCCGAGAATGGACAAAAAATAAACAGACCGTCAGCCAAATATTAGGCATCCATTGGTAGCTCTTTTGCCCCTCGCCTCTCGCCTCCCGCCTCTTGCCTTTCGCCTCTCGCCGGATACGTTCGGATCGCACATCCGTGCGCCAAACATAAATAAGTTGGGATTGGTGTAAAGTGAAAATGAAAAGCGTACACCAAACAACGAACAACGAACAACGAACAACGAACAACGGAATGAAAATGAAAATGAAATTGAAAATGAAAATGAAGATGAAAATTGAATTGCAAAAAAGTACGGGAACAAAAACTGGCACAAATTGAAAGCATTTGCCACAAGCTACAATAAATGCTGAATTCTAAATGCCAAAACTCAACACAGCCCCGTCGATCCATCCATCTATTTATCTATTTATCTATCCATTTATCATATTCACCACGCGTGGTGAATACACACATTAGCCACTCAGAGTCCAATGCCTTACACATTTCAATTTAAATCTTTCACATTTCAGTACGAAGACGGACGCGTTACGCTCATAATACCCCAAGCCTATCCAAACGACGCCGGATCCTACGTGTTGAGTGCTAAAAATTTGGCTGGAGAGGCTTACACCAGTTGCAATATCATTGTCAAGGGTCGTCTGCCAAACGAGACGTCCGATTCCGAGATGGCCAGCGACATTGAGCCCATCAGGCCGGCAGTTCATATGCCGCTCAAGGATGTCTCCGTGTTTGAGGGCAAGCCCGTTCGATTGGATTGTGTGATCGTTGGCCAGCCGGAGCCTGAGGTTATTTGGTACCACAACGATCGTCCTGTCAAGGAGTCCGCCGATGTGGAACTCCTCTTCCAGGGTGATCGCTGCTCCTTGTTCATACAGGAAGTGTATCAAGAGGATGCCGGACACTACAAAGTGGTGGCCATCAATTCAGCAGGTGAAACATCAAGCAGCTGTGACCTGAAGGTAACTCCCCTCAATATGTCCGAGCCAGCGACCAGGGCACAGGCCGAACGTCAGTCTCTGCCCAAGGACAGCCAACCCAAGTTCGAGAGGCTTCTTTCGGATGTGCTCGTCGATGAGGGTGAACAGGTGGTTCTCGAGGTCCAAGCCAGTGGCGATCAACCCCTGAGGGCCCAATGGTATCTGACCAACAAGGAGGTGCAGCTGGATGATCGGGTCACCACTCAATCCAATGCACCCGCTGGCATCTTCAAGTTGATCCTGAACAATGTGGCTGCCAATGACAAGGGCGTCTACACGGTCAAGATCTCGAACAATGCTGGTGACGCAAAGTGCTTCTCCCATCTGATTGTCAAGTCTGTGAATGCGCCAGAAAATCGTCGCGGCAGTCAATCATCTGTGGAGATCGTCGAGCGTCACATCTGTCCCGAATTCAAGGAGCTCTTCAGTGACAAGCAGGGACACATTGACGATGTGGTCAAGTTTGAGTGCATTGTTGTGGGCAAGCCGACGCCGAAGGTGCATTGGAATTTCAATGATCAGCCAGTGCATGGACACAATTTCCTGGTATCCACCAGCGGCGATCGTCAGGTCCTGACCATCCAGAAGCTAACCCATGACGCTGTGGGCAAGATCAGTTGCGTGGCCGAGAATGAGGCGGGCAAAGCCACTTGTGTGGCATTTCTGAACATCATTGGCAGCGGTCCAGCCGCCTCCAGTGAAGTCCAGACAATGACCCAGGAGCATAATACCGAGTCCTCGCGTGTGACCATTAAGAAGCAAACCTTCACAACGACCTCAACATCGCAGGTCAATTCGTATGAAGGTAATGTGCCACAAACGGAGGTGCATCATTCCTCGGCTCACATTGATCAGTCCCTCAAGCAATTGGGACAGCAGAGACCCGAAATTGTCGAGAGCCATCACTACCAGGAGCTGCACAAGAGCAAGGAGATGACCAGTCCCAGTGTCCAGCAAAAGTCCTACACACTGGTCCAATCCTCAAACGGAGCATCCCCACTCCCGGCACTCGCTATACCCGATTCACCCACACGCCTTCGCAAGGAGATTGCTCCACGCTTCACCACGCCCCTGACCGGTAAAATTGTGGATCAGGGCGCCAATGTCAATATGGAGGCCATATACGATGGCTACCCCTCGCCCGAGATCAAGGTGGAGAAGAATGGTGGGCAGCTATTTGAGAACGCCAACACGAAGATATCGAACAAATGCAATCGCGTGACTATCGAACTCAAGGAGGTGGGCGTGGCCGATGCAGGACGCTATGCGGTCACGGCCTCCAATTCGGTGGGACAATCAACAAGCACAGCGGATCTTGTGGTCAAAAGTGAGTAAATTATGCATTTAACATATACGAACACATATTTTAACAGACTCTAGAAATGACGCTGTTACTGTTATTGACAACATTATTATGTTAAATTTAACAGTCCTTAAACTGTCATATTATTAGAAAGCTTTCAACAGTCGAGTCATAAATAGAAAAGGCAATTTGAAAACAGGATAACATTAATTTACATTGCTGTTAAAATTAAAATGTTGTTACAGCTAACATTTCTGTTATTGCTAACATTTTAATGTATATTTAACATTTTAATGTCAATTTAACATTTTAATACCAATTTAACATTTTAATGTCTATTTAACAGACTGTTAAGCAAATTGCTGCATTTATATTCAAATCAGGTTAAATATCTTTTAATGTTATTGGAATGTTAGCTTTAACATTTTTATGTTACCACAAACATTTTGATGCTGCCACAGGCATTTTTAACGTCGCCACAAACAATGTTTACTTTAACAGTTTTCAAGCAAATTATCGCACTTTTATGACGTTCTCCATGGGCAACAGACATATAGTATTTAAATGTTATTGCTTACATTTTAATGTTATTGCCAAAAATTGCAATGTTTATATTAACAGCTTCTCAACAAAATTTCCCAAATTTAATTTAGTTCCCAATATTCGGGCCATAGAAAATAGAGCACATATGGCCCATATTGTATGTCAATATATGTTGCGTCTGGCCATACGCCGCATCAATCAGTTGGGAGCATTAAAGTGTCATTGCCGGGGGCGTCAATAGATCTTCAAACGTCAATGCCGATGCCGCAGATGCTTATTGATGAGTTTTTAGTGGCATTCATAGATTTGTTTATATTCATAATTTTCATCTGAATCTCCGCTGAAAAGCCCAATGCAAAAGTTTTCTTTACCCTCCACAAAAAAAAAAAAAAAAAAATAGAAAAAAAAAACAAATATCAAAATAAAATTTTGAAATATTTTCGCCAGCCGAAGGAAACGGGGGTGCACATATAGGGAATGCGGTTGGGCGAGGGTGATAAATGGGTAATATGTAGAAATTATGTAAATTCCGTTGAATACAAGTTCATTCATTTAGTCGGTAGACCCGAGGATTTGTCGTCTTGTGCGATTGCCTGACGGATTCGAAATGTTTTCAAAATTATTTTTACTGTCTGTCTACACGAATTACTCATTATAGCTGATCGTTTGGACGTCTGTACAAGTAAATTATTTGGCGATCTTTAAGATCTGTTGCAATGACATACAAAAAGTCGAATAGTTGCTTTTATATGATTGGTGGTTCGTCGTGGTTGCGGTTCCTTCTGCCTGTGCTCTGGCCGCTCACTGAAAGTGGTCCGTAGCCGCAGAGCTACAAAATCAAAGAACTAAAGAGCCACAGAGCAAAAGAACCAAATAACCACAGAAGAACAGACAGAGAGACAGACATATAGACAGATGGACATACAGACAGACAGACATACAAACAGATAGACCCAAACCTAGGAACTGTCTACCAAATGTTGTCCCGATTCATGTTCTCATGTTACCAACTTAATGGACGTATTTTTGTGGCTCTGCAGAGACCATCTTTCCGCCAGTCTTTGGGCGACGTTTGCAGGCGCAGGTTAGCAAGAAGGGAGAGAAATTAATAATGGAGGTGGAGGTCACAGGATTGCCAGAGCCAACAGTCACCTGGATGAAGGATGATATGCCCATTAAAGATGCTGGCATATCCGAGCATCGGTTGCTAGCCCAAGGCAATTCCTACAAGCTGATCATTGAGAAGGGTAAGTGCCATAATTGCGCCCTTTTCCACAGGACTAAATCACATCCTTGAACACAAAACTGTTCAACAGCACAAACAAGCGACTCCGGCAAATACATGGTTAGGGCCACCAATGCCGGTGGCGAGGCCAAGAGCATCGCCGACTGCGCCATCCTGGAGCCGTCACCCGAACGCATGCAGGAGGTGGTCAAGACGATCATCTACGAGGCGCCGTCCAGTGAATTTAAAACTGAAGTAAGTGTGCATGTGCTCAATATCTAGTCATTAGTTTCCTAGGACAATGCATTATCCTCCCGATATTGTATTTACTCAACTCCTTACTTTACTTTACTTTACTTTACTTTACTTTACTTTACTTTACTTTACTTTACTTTACTTTTAATTTACTTTACTTTACTTTATCCTTTACTTTACTCCTTACTTTACTCCTTACTTTACTCCTTACTTTACTCCTTACTTTACTCTTTACTTTACTCCTTACTTTACTCTTTACTTTACTGTATTTTATTTTACTTTAGTTTTACTTTGATTTACTTTGTTTTACTTTGATTTACTTTGCTTTACTTTGATTTACTTTGATTTACTTTATTTTACTTTCCAACTGCGATTCTGTGCGATTGCCGCCCAAAATCGTAACTCCTGTCAAATCAAACTATAAACTTAAATACTCAAAGCTATTCTATTCTCTTTTGTTCCATTTTATTCTGTTCTACTTTCTTCTGTTCTGTTCTATTCTATTCTATACTATTCCTTACTATTCTATACTATAATATTTATTTATTTACTTATTTACTTATTTACTTATTTCTTCGACCTGTTACGTTCTTGACATGATTTTATATAATAAACAAATATTGTGAATTTTTTCTCTCATGATTTCGACGTTGTTCGTTTCGCTTTGCTCATCACACACGCCACACCACACACACACACCACACACCACACACACATATGGGTTCTCACGCAACAACATATATTCATCTATATATATATAAAATCGTGTGTATATATATATATACACATACATATGTGTGATGGTACATTAATATGTATGCAAATCCAAATAAAACCACCACCAACCGACACACAGAACCACTTCAACCAAGAGCCACTGTCATATGAGACCAATAAAACCGATGCAACCACTGCCAACGATCTGCATGGCCTTTCCGAGTCGAAAGTTATCACTGAGCATCGTTGCACCACCGAGGCAACGATGCGTCTAGAGCACAAATCGACGTTCCTTGACCTGCCCGAGCGGAGTCCACGACCAAAGACACCCACAACCACCACCAATAATACGAACACTGCCAGCATGGATCAGACCGACACACAGACCATCAGCACCACCAACAATCTAAAGACTGGCTTTACACAAACACCGCCGCCAGTGCCACCCAAGCCGTGCACGCCCGTGCTGGCCACGCCTTTCGGCCAGCAGCAGCAGCTGCAGCAGCCACAAACACAACAACAACCGCCACCCGAGATGCAAACACAAATCAATACCAGATACGAGAGCAGCAACAGCAGCGAACAGAAGACTTCCTCGTCCTTTGAGTACTTCAAGAAGATTGACGAGGAGTCAGTCACCCAGCGACCCAAGCCGCTTTCCTTTAAGCCACTGGAGACGGTAGTGCGTCAGCCGCAGGCCCAGTCCCTGGCCGAGGAGCTAAGGAGCATGAATCTCATACCAGGAGCCCCGCCAGAGTTTTGCTATACACCCAAAGCTGAGAAGCCGCTGCCCAAGCAGCCACTGATCACCGAGAAGATCAAGATTTTGGAGGAAGTGCAGCCAAAGGAGACACCGCCACAAGGTGGAGTACCCGTCTTTCCGCCACCCCTGAACCTGCAGAGTGTGCAGCATGAAACGACGATGACCAAGGAGGTCAAAGTGGAATATGGCCAGCCAATTGTGCGTCCCGCAGCGGTGCTGGCCACTCCGGCCCAGCAGAACACACGCTCGCCGTCCCCCAAGCCATCGGCAGAGGGCGTAGCCATGTCCAAGCTATGGACACCCAGCGGAGTCAGCGGCTACACCAGCGATGTGGAGCAGCAGAAGACGGAGCAGCAAACGGTCATCACAAAGCTGTCCACACCCACGCCCACCAAGGAGCTGAACGCCCCTTTCCTGGTGCAGCAGGTGTCCAAGACCATAACACCGGCAACACCTGCAGCCCCTGCACCTGCACCTGTCACACGGCTGGTTAACATTGAGCTTGAGCCCGGCACACCGCCCGAGATCTGTTTTGCACCCAAGCAAGAGGAGGTGCGTCGCCACTCGCTGGTGGAGAGCATGGAACAGAAGCTGGAACAGAATCTCATACAAGGACCCAGCAAAGTACTGCCACACTCAGTGCCCACACTGACGCCAGTGCCACCAAAGGCCAGTGAGTCTGCCTACCGTCCGCCGCCGCCCGTGATGCCCAGCCGCCTGGGAGTCCGGGAGCACTACGAAAGTGACTACGAGAGCGATCGCTATAAGTACAGTGGAAGCGAGTCGGATGAGCCCGGGAACCGGGCACGACAGCAACAAGCCACCATGGAGACATCCTTCAAATCGAGCGGCTATGCCGCCGACACGGAGGAGCACTCCAGCTATCGCAAATCCGAGATGAGCTTCTACGAAACAAAATCCTCCTCATCGACCCTGCCAGCGGCGCCCCCAACGCAGCTGCAGCCCGAGCCGCCGGCGCAGCTCTACTTTGCGCCACCTCCGACTAGCTACAGTCACGAGGCGAAGGTTCGATCTCTTCCAGTCACTCTCTTTATATAATATATATATATGTGTGTTGTTGTTGTCGTTGTTGTTGTTATTGTTGTCGTCGTCGTCGATGTTGTCGTCGTCGTCGTCGATGTTGTTGTTGTCGATGTTATATGTCGATGTTGTTGTTGTCGTTGTTATATGTAGCACTTTGAACTGGCGCGCCGAAACTTAAAACCTTAACACGCACTCAGCCATTCAGCCATTCAGCCAGCGATTCTACCACAGTCGTTGTCCATTCCTGTTAACCTGCTCCATACGCCCGCCGCTTGCTCCTAACCCCAACTCATGCGATCCACCGCCAAGTCATGCCATCTTAACCCCGCGTTTGTTTAGTCTCTAAGTTCCTAACCTCTGAAAATTTGTCTAATCCGCATTTTTGTTATGTTTTTGTGTCGTTTTGTTGTCTCGTTGTGCATTTTCCATTTCTCGATTTTCGATTCTCGATTTTCGATTCTCGATTTTCGATTCTCGATTTTCGATTCTCGATTTTCGATTCTCGATTTTCTATTCTCGATTTTCGACACTCGATTTTCGATTCTCGATTTTCGATTTTCGATTCTCGATTTTCGACACTCGATTTTCGATTCTCGATTTTCGACACTCGACTTTCGTTTCTCGATTTTCGATTTTCGATTCTCGATTTTCGATTCTCGATTTTCGATTCTCGATTTTCTATTCTCGATTCTCGATTTTCAATTCTGACATTTCTCATATTTTACTACTCGAATCTCACACTCATTCAAGTCTGCATTCGCCTGTCGCTAACCCTCGTTGTTGCTAGCCCCCCTCCTGCCGTCTTTGAAGCATTCACTAATCCTTAAACGGTTTCCATTCACAGAATTACAAGTACTCCTCGTCGAGCACGACCAACAATGTGCAGCAGAGCAGCAGCAGCTCCACGCATCACGAGTCCAAGTTTACATCCAATGTGCCGCCAGTGGTGACGCCCAGTCCCGTGCCCGCGCAGCGGAAGACGCCCGCCGCGGAGTTCAGTGATTACAGCAGCGAAGTGGACGAACGTTTCCGTTCGGTGTCCCGGGCCAACGAGTCCGACTCCGATATCAAGGGCTACCGCGTGGTCTTTCCGCCCACGCCAACGCCTCGCACCAATATCGCCAATGGCCACAAATCGCCTGTGGTGGTAGTCACGCCCTCGCCCATGGAGTTCGAGCCAATGCCGGCGGAGGTGGGCAGCTATTCGCGTCCCAAATTCGAGCCCATCGGCAAGGAGATTCGTCATGAGATTCGCACCGAGAGCAGCTCCCAGCAGCAATACAAGTCGAGCCACCAACAAAAACACCAACACCAACAGCAGCAGCAGCCGACACACGTCTTCAAGCCCAAACCAGTGGCGGCCAAGTTTATAGCCGCGACCCAACAACAACAACAGCAACAACAGGCGCCCAGCTCCCGGCCAACGATGTACTACAATGCGATTGCCGGAGCTCCGCTGCACACGGCGAAGGTGGCGCACGAGACGAAGAACGTGATGCAGATGCACGAGTCGACGGAGAGCTCCCAGCGCGTGGTCAACATGCAGCAGACGAAGCGAGTGATTCACTTCGATAACCAACAGCAGACGCAGCAGATGCAGCACCAGCAGCAGCCACCCTTGGAGCCGTTCCCGTACAGTCCGGCGGGCAGTCGCACGCCCTCACGGCAGATGCATCTGCCGCCACCGGCCACGCCCACTAAGTTCATACCAGGTGAGTTCCGGGAGAGTGACTACGAGAGCGAAGTGGAGGGTGCACGCATTCAGCCGCTTTGGTCGCCCTATGGCGATGGCTTTGCCAAAGGATATCGTCGCGTCGCTCCACCACAGTCGGGCGGCCGCTCCTGCAGCCTGCCCCGCACCTACGAGCGTGTCCTTTCGCCCATGGAGTTCGATCGTGGACCCGAAATGCCCAGCAAGATTCATGTCGATGTGAACACATTGCGCAAGGAGCAGCGAGGCGGCAGCACGGTGACCATCCAAAACCGTACCCAATCCCTAAACCGGAACAGTTCCATGCAGCACCAATACAGCGGCCGACAGCAGCAGCAACAGCAGCAGCAGCAGCAGCAGGAGTTCTCTATGGATCAGACGGATCATCAGCGGGCTGGCACCTTGCCGCGGTACGGCTACAGTTCGCTACAAAATCAGGCGGAGGGTCAGGGCAAGCGCATGGGCTCCACGTTCCTGCAGAAGTCACACCAGTTCATCGAGGACATTCGCAAGGACATGCATACGCAGCAGAGCAGCTCCAATGGCCTGCGTCCTGGCTTCAGACGTGCGCCCAGCGAGGGCAGCAACCAGCCGCAGGCCTATCGGGATGAGTCCCGTGTATCACAGTACGGTAAGTACCCGATAAAACTGACCGTAGAATTGGAAATTTGAATTCCAAAATCGAATTGGTTTTTTTTTTTTTCTTAAATTTTCTAATTGGTATTTTGAAAGTTAGAATTTGATCGATTGATGATTTGATTTATGATGGAAATTTGTTTTTGAGTGCCTTTCGTTAAATTTGAAATTATTTTTAATTTTTTTGATTTTTTCATTTCGAATTTTTCTTCGCATTTTTTCACTAACCCAACACAAAATGAAAAAAAAAACGAAAATGAAAAAAATTCGTGAAAACCCTTTGTATATTTAACTTCTTTATATGTATAAGTAAAACCTTTCCCCCTTATTGTCTTATCAACATGCAACAAACAAAAAAAAAATCTATAAAAATACCAAAAAAAAATACCAAAAAACGTTAATCAGGCACCAAGTGCGTCGACCCGAATACCGGTTTGATATATTTCAAATACGACTTTGGCTATGAGTTCGGGATACTCTTTCCCGGCGAGGGTCACAAGTTTGTGCACAGCCAGTGGAACAGCAAGGATGGCAAGGCATCCATCAATAACGGCCACCACTCGCCGTACCCCCTCAAGTTGGCCGCTGGCAACGAGCTGATCATACCCGTAAAACACGAGCGCACCGCCAGTGCTGCCAGTGCCGCCAGTGCCACACCCCACGGTTACAGCTCAGACAGCGAGACGCAGCGTCGCTGCTTTGGCCGTGGCAAGGCGATGGCTCCACGTCTCGCCCACAAGCGGTACAGTCTGCCCAGCAACCACAGCCTCGACTTTCATCTCGATCGCCTGCACGCGCAGGCGCCTCGTTTGCCGCCCGAGCAGATGGTGCGCACAGGTACTGACCGGAAGTCTGCTAAGGATTGATTTATCGTTCTATCGATTAATTAATCGATTTATTAATAGATCGACCTGTCGACTTATTGATCCACCGATCTATTGATATATTGATTTGTAGAATTTTCGATCTATTGATTTGTCAATTTATTGATTTATCGGTCTATCGATAAATAGATTGATCTGTCGATTTATTGGCTTATCGATTTATTTCACAGTCAATCTATCAATCTACTAATCTATCGATTCATCAATTTGTTGATCTATCGGTCCATTGATCCGTCGATTAATTGATCTATCGATTTATCGATCTGCCTTTACTGCCTATCGATGTTGTCCCCTAGTCTAGGAAAATAGTTGTTGTCGTTGTTGTCACTGTTGTTCTTGTTCTTGCTATTACACTCGCTGTGCCACCAGCTTTGCCGAGTCATTTCAAGCCGCACGTGACGCACACTGCGTATACTTGATTTAAGTGCCGCATCCGCTGTATTTGCTGCATCTGCTGCATCCGCCGCCACCGCCGCCGCAGCTGACACCGCCTTCTAACCCCATCAAATTGCATGCTAACCAAGATAAATTTGCTCGTTTTATTTGATTGTTGTTGTTGTTGTTGTTGTTGTTGCATGATGCACGATGTTGCACGCGTTTTTATTTCCTGCTTTTATTTGTCTTGTGTTTTTGTGTCTTGTGTTCAAAAGTGAAAAGAAAAAAAAGAAAAAAATAGAAAAAAAAAATCAAAACAAAAAAAAAAAGAAACAAAAAATAAGAAACGGATTACTGAAAACTGAACTGAAAATAAGGAACGGAAATCCGAAAGCTGAAAACTGAAATCTGAAAAGCTGAGGAATAAAATAAGAATGAAAAAAGCTGCTTGCTATGTGCATTGTTTCTTGTTCCCTGTGCCTTGTGCCTTGCCTGTCTGTGTGCTAATCCCGCTAATGGACGCTTTTAAAGCAAATGTGCAATTTCTAATGGTTCCCGGTTCTCGGTTCTCGGTACTCGGTTCTCGGTTCTCGGTTCTACAACATCATCAGTGCCGGAATTGCCCAATACGGAGCCCGTCAATGCCCATTTGAATCGCGATGAGCAGGCACAAAGGCCGCCATTATTTATAACGGTAAGCTGCAAAGTCATTAACCTGACCCCAAGTCGCGAACTCTGGCAGAGCCGCAAATACTAAACGTGTAATTCCGCTTCCCATCCCCAATGGCAGCCCCTGAAAGATATTGCGGTGGGCGTGGGCGGAACGGCGCGCTTTGAGTGCATTGTGCAGGCGCATCCGCAGCCACAGGTCAACTGGACCCACAACGGTGCCCATTTGGAGCTGGGCAACCGGCATGTCATTGAATACCGGAACGGTGTGTGCCGCCTAACTTTACCCCAGGCCTATCCCGGTAAGTAGCCGCCATTTTCCAGTTTCGACTCTGCCCGCCAACACCACCGGATACTGGTCCCGGTTCCAGTCTGTGTCTCGGTTTGACTGGGTCTGGGCATGGATCTGGGTCTGGGTCTGGGCCTGGGACTGGGTCCGGGCCTGGGCCTGGGACTGGGTCTGGGTCTGGGCATGGGTCTGGTTCTGGGCCTAGTCACGGGTCAGAGTCTGGGAGAGATAGAGCTCGTTAATCGTTGTCCCAACATTTTTGATTCATTGCAGAGGACAATGGCAGCTACGTCTGCACCGCCATGAATCCACTTGGTGCCGCCAGCACCAGCGGAGGTCTAAACGTTTCGAGCACAAATCGTGGATTTAGATATTAAGCTATATATTTCAATATTTATATATATACACATAACATATACATAAATAGGTACACATATGCATATGCATATGGATATGCATATGGATATGCATATGGATATGCATATGTATATATACCTATGGTTTGTTCATGCCAAAGTTTAACATTTTTTTTTTGTGTGTGCGTGTCTCTAATTCAGTTATATTTCGTTCGGATTTGTATTGTATTCGTGTTGCGCATCCTGTGACCCAATGGATCAAAACTAGCAACTCTACTAGTACTACGTTCATACTGAGGGAGTATAGTATTACTTGTGTTTTTGTCGAAAATTATAATAAATCATTTAAAAAAAAAAAAAAAAAACAAATATAAAAAAAACTTTGTTTTATTTAGATTTAAGTTGATTTTTTAAAACTGTAAATGCTTAACTTGGCTCTCAATTACCCAAAAGCTATGTGCTCTTTGCTGGCGCCCTCTAGCGGCCAGTATACGAGCTTCGTTGGCATCATATCGTTTGCCGAAAGCTTTTCAACGGCAACCAGGCGATAGATGGCGCCAGATGATCATTAAAACTGCACCAAATTGAAAATTTAAAAATTTCAAAAAAAAGGAATAAAAGTGGCTTTCAAATTTTCATTTGCAACTGATTAATGATCGCCACATGTGGAAATAATATAAACACTTGAGACAAGGAAATCATTTCTCAAAAATTGTTTATATAATCGTTTTCAAAGACTTCTAAACATTATTATTAATTATTCATATCAATTTGCAAATGCATTTGCTTAAAACTTAAGTAAACAGGATGTAAAATAATTATACGCTCGTATTAATAAGACAAAGGTATACTGACTAATGGTCTATATGTATATGATATATGCATGTAGTATATATGAGAAGATTAACTAAATATTTCATATATTAATCATGCATTAGTCTTCTGCTCTATTTCTATATATACTATATATCCTTGTGCTTGTACAGCAGGTCAACTGGCGAGCTGTTAAGACCTTAAAATTAGGTCAGCCAATTAGCCTGCCAGATGCTTCATCGGCAATTCATTAAAAAACATCCAAGTGTTTTCTGAAACAACACGCTGTCGCGAACCAAACCAACACAATTCTCAAAATAATATTTCAAAATTTTGAGAATATGAAAAAAACAAAAAAAACCAAAAAAAAAACAAAAAAAATTCAAATTGGAAAAAAACTGAAACGGAATTGCCAAAACAAATGTTTTCACCCAAAGTGTATGATAGAGATTGATGCGGCGTAGGTGTGCAATAGTGTGTGTGTGTGTGTGTGTGTAAGATGTATGAAATTTTGGTTGTGGATTGTTAAAATTTGGGTGGGTGGCTGGTTGGGTGACTAGCTGGCTGGCTAAGCAATTGGTGGACGGATGGACTGGTGGACGGATGGACTGGTGGACGGTTGGACTGGTGGACTGTCCGACTGGCTGACCGAGTGAACTTTCGCCGTCGGCCGACCACGACCGCCTTGTCTTGTGGACATGTGGGATAAATTTGGGCTCCGCTCCGATGTGCTCCCTCATAAACGATTTATTTGCATTTCAACAATGTTTATTTATCTATTTTTCTAAAAATTTCAAAATTTTCAACGTTTCACTGGCCGTGCAATGCGATCGCTTCGCTTGCCAAGAATAAGAAACGAAACAAACGCGCAATATGCAAGAAATTCGAACAACGACTGTCCAAATAGACAGACATAACCACTCGACTAGACTTGACTCGACTTACCTCGACTTGTCTCGAACCCCCACCACTCCCCACCCGTCTCGCCTCTACCTGCCACTCAATGCGCCGCAACTTGCTTCCAACTGTCTCGCCTTGCCCCGACTTGGGGTATCTGGCCCATTCGTCTGTCAAGGCGGCAAAAAGCAAGCCGATAGAAGGCAGAAGGCAGCAAACAGAAGGCAGCTTCTCGACATGAAATCTAGTCCAAAATGTTGGGTCGCAAGTCCTTGACACTGACCAAACAATACGCGCACCTGATTGCCCATGGTTATTTATAGGAATTTGATGATTCGGCCAGAATTTTGGATGACACACTTTGGGGGCGCTGATGCGTGGGCCCAAACAGTGCCTGCCAATCCGCCAACCTGCCAACCTGCCGCCCTACCCTCCCCCCCACCCATCTTCAGTGTGTCACTCTACATATCTACCTATACGAATTTCTACCTATTTACCCCTCAGTCAGCACACATTTCTCCGCCCCCCGCCTGCCGCCTGCCGCCTGTTGTTGTGCACTTGGGCAAGTCTGTGAAAGTCATTAGGCCACCTGAGTGGCGAATAGAAAATTTGGATGCTAGTCAAGAGAAGTGAATCACTTTTACATTTGTTTAGCAATTGGCAATTACTTAGCGCATCCTTTTAAAAATACATTTTTATTCATTTCGCAAATCGCAAAACGCGAAACACGAACTTTCAATAATTGCAGGCTTTTCAGCAAGATTTTCTTTTTAAGTGATTCATAAATTGAAACCAGATGACAGCATAAATTCTCGACAAACTTAATATAATAGCAATCGACAAATGGAAAAAACAAAACAAAACAAAAAAAATGAAAAAAATGAAAAAAAGGAAAAATGAAAATGAAAATGAAAATGAAAACATAGAAACCTCTGAGCTTGCCTCGTTTCGGCGAATGCTTCAGTTTTCCGAGCAACTATGCGACCTTGTGCGGCATGTTTTTGGCACATTCGTCAATTTCAGATGGTGTTCAATATAAAAACACACACACACACACACGCACACTCACACACACACACACATACACACGCACACACAAACGCACACACACGCACACACGCACACATGGAGCTCTCTGAAATGTTGTGCGAATGCGATATGGCAAATGTTTTTCAAACTCTGCCAATTTTTGGCGAAAATTGTTTTAACGTTAAGCCCCAAACATTTATCAGATTTTCGCCCCAAAAACCAAAAAAAAAAAAAAAAAAAAAATAAAAACCAAAACAAAAACAAAAACAAATTGAAGAAAATAAATATGATTTACGTGCTGCAGCAGAAAAGAGTAAAAACTTTGCCACGACTCAGTGGACACTCACGGCTATACGGATTGTCCATTGAGAATCCACCCAGAATCCACCCAGAATCCACCCAGAATCCGGCCAAAATCCAACCAAAATCCATTGAAAATCCACCCGAATCCGCAGAGTCGACATTCCGCTCCGAGGATGCTTCGAGCTATACAAGATACAAATATTTGTGTGATGAATGTGCAAACAGCTACACAAACATTCGTTTGGTGGTGTTTCTTTTAGCATTTTCTAAATTAATTAGGCAATTTTCTAAAAATACAAAAATGAACTCAACATCGCGACTCACACAGATTTTCTTTCTTTCTGCTACTTAAAATTGTTCAAAATTTCCCTCTCCCTCCACTCACCCACTCCCCCACTCATGTCTCCTCCCATTACCTGCTCTCTGACCACAAGAAACATTTTCCACACAATTTCCCCCATTACAAAGTGCACATAATTAAGCAATAAAAGTTCTGAAATCAAAAATCAAAAATCACAATTAAAAATTTTCAATTTTGCCACCAAATGTCCAATTCACAAAAAGTGAAGGATTAAATTCCAATTTGAGAAATTTATGAAAGATGAAAGATTTGCAGGGATCGAAAGTCTTAAAACGCGAAATTTGTTTTCCTTCTTGTCATAAAGTCAATATTTTGTTTTCCAAAACATAAACAAATTTATGATATTTAGCGCTTTGAAGTTCCCTCAAAAAAAAAGACAGCCTAAGGTATACAAAATTGACTTAATAATAATATTATTATTATTTTTTATTTTATTTCTTTTTTAATGGAGCAAAATTTTAATAGTTTTTGCTTTGAACAGCCGCTTGGGATTTTCAACCATTTTAAAGGGTAACTTGTAGAGGATTTGATATGAGTAAAAAATTGTTTGAATTAAAAAAAAAAAATTAAAATTGAAAATGTATTTAAGCATTTTTTTTTTGTATCCTTAAAAGTATTTTAACTATTTTTTTTTCGAGAACTCGTAGAACGTCTTGTGAAATTGGGAAACTGCGTTGCATTCAAGACCTTTGCACTCTGTGGGACATGTCTTTCATATTGAGACTTTGTGGTCAGGAAACTGCACTTGTCTTGAATAAATATTGAAATTAACATTAATATATTTCCGCCTGTGGGCGTGTCAACGTCTGAGAACTTAATAGATCCAAGGCGTGTATAAACATTAGGCTAATGTACATAATGCCCAAAGCCAAAATACTTATTAATATATAAAATATATAATATGTATACACATCTATGCAAGTGTGCGTGTGTGTGTGTGTGTGTGTGTGTGTGTGGGTTTGTGTGCGTGTTTGCATGTATGCATAATGTGTATAGTTGGCAGTTGGTAGCATCGTAAAATGATTTGCCTTAATGCCTTGCCCGTTTGGTCCGCCCACGGGAATTGTAATAAAGCAGATCCCCCAAGAAAACCCACAAAAATCTAACGAAAAACTAAAAACTACGCAAATCAAATTGAAAATCAAGGAATGTGCCAGAATCACAACCAGAAACAAGAACACAAATCGAAACAAGAGCAAAAACCGAAACAGTAACAGAAACAGAAACAGAAACAGAAACATAAACTGAAATACTTAGCACTTCAATTTATACGAATATTGAGCATTTTTCTAGGATAAAGAAGAAGAGATCTTAAATCTATATATTATGTATGAGAACATATAATTTAATTAGCCAGAACCGAGACAAGGCGCCTCTTGATATCAAAATTTGTTCGACTAGCACAAAATTAAATTACATAATCCCCGTTGACAGAAGTCCGACCGATTCGCATATACATATACATGTGCATATACATGTGCATACACACATGCTTATACACACACTTATTCCTATATACTAGATGTTATATGGCACGCGTTGACCCTGTCGAGGCCCACGGACCCCAAAAGTTGTTTGCCAAAAATCTTGCCAACATCATTTTATTTATACGCATGCTGTAAATTGCAAAGAAAATAAAACAAAAAAAAATAAATCAAATAAAAACAAACAAAAAGAAAAACAAAAAAAAAAGCAAATAAAAAAAATACAAAATATTTGCAAACAATAGAAAAAGGCAAAAAGCAAAGAAAAGCGCTAATGGTCGAGCTGCGAATTTTCATCTGAATTCACGAAAATTGGGCCAAGTTTTCAGCATCAACAAAATCCGTGCACGCATTAAAGAGCACAAGTGCCTGCAATGTACGTAAATGTGCCGCTAATTGCCAAAAACAAAGCCAGAAGCACCAACAAAAACAACAACAACAACAACAACAGCAACAACAACAACAACAATAAGAAGAAAGGCAATTAAAGCAATAGCAACAACAGAGACAAAAACAATTAGAGAAAAGAAATCGAATAATATAGAAATTAATAAATTAACACTTGGAAAGATGCGAAAAATGCGATCGGAAAACTCAAAGCGTTCAAAGCGGCAGCACAAAATTAAAGAGTCTGGGAAAATTTAGAAATTGCATAAATGAAAATCAATTCAATACATAAACAAAAATTTTCATATCATTTCCGTATCCCTAATTCTATGGCCTCTGCTGTCCATCTCATTACAGATCAGGGCACACAAACGGACAGTCTGCTAATCACCGAGGAGGACGATGAGAGGGAGCTTCAGCGTGAGGGGGAGCGTGAGGGGGAGCGTGAGGAGGAGCTGCAGGGTAGACAAAAGGATGCCAATAAAACACCACTACGCAAATCAGCCTCATTCTCATCATCACAATCACAAACACAATCCCATTCACCGGGCAGCTCATCCCTGGGCTCGGCCGCATCGACCATGTCGCTGCGCTCCTCGACACCGTTGCGCGGCATCGCCAACGGGCATGGCCACCCATTGGGGACGCAATCGATGCGCGCCCTGCGCAGCGATACCATCAACACATTCCAGAAATGGGAGACCACCATTGAGTCCATTAGCTATGTGAGCACCAAAACGGTATCCATATCGGACATGAGCAAGGAGGAGTCATCGCCGACGCCGACGCCACCGCTGCCGCCATCACCGCTATCACCGCCATCACCGGCATCACCGCCATCAGCGCCGTCAACAACGCGAGCAACACGAGCAGCACGAGCAACGCCAACGGCGGCCAAGCAACCAAATGGCCAACATATGCAACAATCAGGTGAGCGGCTAGTAAAATTGTATATAAAATTATACATGATCGTAGAATTAATTAATTGGGTTTTTGGATCGAGTCTTTAATCGCGTTTTGTTGTTGTGCATCTTGTATCTTGTATCTTGATATTGTGTGTGCTTTAATTTACTTTCCTACCTTTTCTTTCATGTGTTTTGTTTTGTGTTGTTTCGTTTTGTCTTGTTTTGCTTTGTTTTGTTTTGTTTTGTTTTGTTTTGTTTACTAAACATTCGCGCATTCATCTAATCGCATTTCATAAACTAATGCAACATAAAACATTTTCATTTTAAACAATTTTCACCAGCGATCTGGAAAATTGCTGGCTTCAAAATGGGTTGTGCTTATTAAGGTGTGTGCCAGTGAGTGTGAGTGTGAGTGTGAGTGTGAGTGTGAGTGTGAGTGTGAGTGTGAGTGTGTGTATGAGTGTGAGTGTGAGTGTGAGTGTGAGTGTTTAAGTGTATGAGTGGATGACAGTATGAATGCTTGAGTGAATGAATATATGGATGCATGGGGTTGTATGAATATATGACAGATTGAATGCATGAATAAATGAGTTTATGAATATATGAGTGTTTGAGTATAAGAGTGTATGAGTGTATGTGTATATAAACATGTATGAAAGTGTAAGAATGTGTATGTTTGTATGATTGTATGAGTGAATGAGTGAATGAATGAACGAATGAATGAGTGTACGAGTATATGAAAGTATGGGTGTGTAAGTGAATGAGTATATGAATGTTAAAGGTTGTATGATGTATGAGTGTATGATTGTATGAGTGTATGAGTGTATGAGTGTATGAGTGTATGAGTGCATAAGTGTATGAGTGTATGAGTGTATGAGTGTATGGTTGTATGATTGTATGAGTGTATGAGTGTATGAGAGTATGAGTGTATGAGTGTATGAGTGTATGAGTATATGAGTGTATGAGTGTATGAGTGTATGAGTGTATGAGTGTATGAGTGTGTGAGTGTATGAGTGTATGAGTGTATGAGTGTATGAGTGTATGAGTGTATGAGTGTATGAGTGTATGAGTGTGTGAGTGTATGAGTGTATGAGTTTATGAGTTTATGAGTGTATTTGGGCTTTGTTTGCTTGTGTGTGCATATTTCAAATATCTTTTAAGGCACCGCGTGTAAAATCACTAAATATAGATTACAACCACACGCACCGCACCACATCGCACATCGCACCACCTCGCACAACGCACATCGCAGATCGGAGATCGCACCACATTGCATTGCATTGTATTGCAACGGATCGTGGCATGTTTCAAGTATTGCAACTTTCATTTGAAGCCGAGGAGAGAAATAGAAAAGGGAGCAACTTTAACTTTAAGGCATATGTACAAAAAGAAAGAGTGGGAGAGGGGAAAAGGGGGAGAGGGAGATGAGTAGGGAGATAGGCAGAGAGCCAGAGATGCAGAGAGCGGGGGGAGAAGCTCTCTTGTGTCTAATTGTATAAACAATTGATATAAAAAACGACCACATTTGGACATTTTATACTTAAATTGCCGCTTGGCATGCAGCGTGGGGCGCAGCTTGGTGCAACATCCACGTCGATTCGTCTCGCTTTTCTGGGTTTGCTGAATGCTTGCCACAGTCGCGAAATCCGATGCCAATGTTGCTGACAAAGGCAAACCGAATTATAATCTACAAATACAACAACAACAACAGCAACAACATCATCATCAACAACAACAACAATAACAAAGCGACACACAACAAAGCGACACACAAAAGCTCCAGTTTGCCACTCAAACAACGTCTGCATCTACATCTGCGTCGGCGTCGGCGTCTACGTCTACGTCTGCGTCTGCGTCTGCGTCTGCGTCTGCTTCTGCTTCTGCATCAGCATCTGCATCTGTGGCAACTAAAGATACAAGATACTAAATGTATCTTTAAAGGGTTGCCCTTTGCTTGGGGTCTTCCCCGCATATCCTGGAGGCAGAGTCTGAGGTCCGGGGTCTGGGGTCTGGGGTCTGGAGTCTGGAGCTTGTGGTCTGAGGCTTGAGGGCTGTGGGTGGCGGCTTGGGGATGCATGTGCCTTTAAGCCATTTTCGCTTTCGTTTATTTTTCATTCGCCTGTGCATTTCATTAATTTTATTTCGTCTTTTTTTTATTTCGCTGCATGCAACATTTCATGCCACTTTAAGGAGTCATAAGCGATGCAAAAAAATTGTGTGAAAATCTTAAATGTCATTTATATCTGCCACATCATTCAACATATGTCGCTTCTCAGTCGCTGTGTCAGTCATCTGGTTGCATGTGCGTCTTCATGTGTGTGTGTGTGTACGTGCATGTGTTTGTTTGCTTGAGTGTGTGTGTCTTTTTTATGATCCTTCTAATTGATTTGATTGACTCTTCTATCTGTTTGCAGTAAATTGAATGCAGTGCCACCCAATGAGGCGATGCCACAAAGCAACTGCTACTAATCTAATTACACAGTCTACTAAGTCCATGCGATCGTTTAAACTATGAACTGTAGAGCATAAACTAAAAAATAAAATTAAAAACTATATCAACTATAAACCAACAACTTTAAACCCTTTACTTTAAAACCCTTAACTTTAATTCTTTAAATTAAAACCCTTAACTTTAAACCCTCAGTTGTAAACTTAAAACTTAAAACTATAAACTATAAACCTAATGCCATGAATCTATGAAACGTTGTTTACTAAAACCATTTAAATTGTTACAAATATAATTAAAGTCTTAATTAATACTTAAATAATTACTAATTAAAGCAAATGAGTTTTAAACCAAAAAAAAAAAATAATAAAATAAATTTGTAGTTAGTCAGTCTTCTCGGCTGTGTGTGATTATCGAGTCACCTTAGTTATGACATAATTGGACGAATATTTCTGGCAAATTTGCGGCGATAAGATAGTCGCTCTTTGCGTTTTAGATAGTCGCTCGTTAATCTCATCCTCAGCCGCTGCCTCTGCCGCTGGCAAACTATGAGATACATTTTTTTCGAAGCGCATGGCTGCAGTTTGTTTGCTTGCCTGCCGCTTGTCTTGCAGAACCGGCTAACTGTTATTGTTGTTCTTCTACTATTAGTAGTAGTTGTTGTTGTTGTTGTTGTTGTTGTTGTTGTTGTTCATCTTCTTCTTCTTATTATTGTTATTGTTGCTATGGTTGCTATTATTATTGTTGCTGCTGCTGCTGCTGCTGCGGCCGCTGTCTACCGAGAAAAGCGAGCGATGGATAAATATGCTGCGTGCTTCGCTTATCTATCAGAGCGTCTTTATGACCGTGTAGATACATTTGTATCTTGCCAGCGACAGTCTTTACTTGGCAGCGTGCTCAGCGGCTGCGCCTCGCTGCGTGTTCAAGAATTCTTCAAGCTTGTGAGATTGTGAGACTCCGATTTAGACGTAACATCAACAATTTCATAACTGTGCCTGCCACCAAAAATCAATGTACACCACATCACCACCTTCCACCACCACCCAATTCACCATCCCATCCACCACCCATAATCCCCCGCCAGCTACGTTCCCCGGTTAACAATTAACGTGTTCAGTAAATATCAAATACCAGCAATAACATTGGAAACCGGGTCGCCTTATAGAGCCATCCAGAGGCTGCAGTGGCTGCCGTAGAGGAGCGCCTTATAAGGCCAATGCAATCGCAGCTCATTGCTCATTTAAGTTACAATTTGTTAAGACCGCAAACGCTTTACGTTTTGCAAATACCAAAAGAAACAGAAAGTTTATTGCCAACGCCAGCGGCGGCGACGTCGACATCGACATCGACATCGACAGCGACATCAGTCGCCGATTCATCGACAAGCGACATTTTTTAGCCATTGGTCAAAAGGAATAAATTTAAACTACCAAAAAAAAAAAACAACAAAAAAAAAATAAATAAAAAATAAATGAAAAACAAACATAAAGAAAAACAACAAAAAATAAAACATAAATAAAAATTTAAAAAATAAATAGAGAAAAAAATATGAAAAATAAAAAGTAAAAAGGAAAAATAAAAAAATGGAAAAAATAAAACATAAAAATAAAAAACTACAAATTCAAAATCAAAATCAAATTCGAATTCATATGTTCGGTCTCTCTTATATGATTAACACAAGAAATGAATAATCAAGTTATATGTATTTTAAATTTCAAACCGCGAGCCAATTTTAATTTTAGAAAAACAAAATAAATTATGTGGAAAATTTGAAAAGAAGGTGCAAAGAAATCATTTTTGAAAACCCAATTAAAATCCAACAACATCCATCATTGAAATTACCCCTCAGAATGTATAGAAATTATCGTAGGATAACCACAAATCTGTTGCCTTATACAAACACACACACACACACACACATACACACACATGCAGAGCTAAATACGTACAAGTGTGTGTATTAATTATAAGATTTGATTCAGAATGAATGTAATTTATATATCACAGAAGGTAGAGAGACGCGAATGGAATCAATGGAATCAAAATTATCTAAGTGCCGAGTGTATGCACTTTATTGCCCACTTGTACAGTATCTAGAATTTCGATAGATTTTCCGTTTTTCTTTAATTTTCCTCTGCACAGAATGTTGAAAAATACGTGTCAAAAATAAATCGTATTATATTTTTAGCCAACTTACTCAAAACCCGAACACTTTCCGAACTCAATTCAAATGAAGAGCGAGGGAATGATATATATATACATATATATATAAAGAAAGAGAGAAAGAGAGAGAGAGAGAGAGAGAGAGGGAGAGAGAGAGGGAGAGAGAGAGGAGGATGGGCAGAGAGTTAGAAAGGTACAACCAAAGAGATCGAATGAGCCCCAAAGATCTTTACGATGCAACAAAAGTCAAAGTGCTGTGCAAAGTTGACCGACTGCAGTGCATAGAACAAAAAACGCATAGCAATTTGCCTATGAAAGGAAGTCAAATTGCTGTGCAACTTGAAACGATAACGAAGATCTAACAGTTCTCACAGAGCGAACAGAATTTAAAAACGCACAGCAATTTGACTTGGCCAGCCAATCGCCTATGGGTAATGGTAAGTGGAAAATGCATGGGGGATCTCATGATGGAGATGAGAGATGAAAGTCGGTATTCCGAGCAGCTACAATGATGAGGATGGAACTATAAACCGAATGACATTGTTCCAACAATTATGAGTATTTGTAATCTTCTTAGCATAGATTTGAGTGTAGCTAAAAGCGTATTTAAAGCTCATTTCTTCTGGTACAGTAATGGAACCAGAAGAGCCTGTTTTTCAGTTTAAGCCAAACCAATTGCTTGCCAGGTTTACAGTCTGATTTAGATTTAGCCACTACTACCCAGATCCAGTGCGATGATTTACTGCCTGTCAAAGGCATGCGACCCCAGTTGCCGCTTGTGTAGCGCATCCGCAGCTCTCTCACCATTTTTCACAACAACAATAACAACAACAACAACAACAACAATAAAAGTAAACATGTGGAAAGTGCAAAAATATCTCGTGTGGAGCGCACACGAACGCCGCAATCGTGTGGCTCTCGTATCGTGCGCCTTGTGCAGCTATTTGATCGCGTTCTCAAAGATATTTTGTCATTCTTCGCTCGCACCTCACAAACGATCGACGTCTTGGTTTCAGTCTCGGGGATTATGACTTGAAACAGTTTGAAAATAGAATTTTTTTTAAAGAATTACATATATATTCGGTACATAAATATCAAATATATATATATAAATATATATATATAAATTAATACATAATTTCATTTATATATATATACATATATATATATATATATATATACAGATTTACATATGTATGTGTGTTCAGCCATATAGTTCGCATAGAGTTTTTTTTTTAAAAAAGAAATAGTCGCAAATATATTATTACACGTCGCAAGGATAACGCAGTAAAGTAAGGATCATCGCGTTTATGTTTCATCTTAAGTGACAAAATCGAAAAAGAAAAACCCCAGTGAAATCATGGAAAATGTTCATCGAAAAAAAAAACACCACAAAAATAATATATGAGGAATATACCACAAAAGAAAAAAAAAAAGAAAATAAGAAAAATAAAAAATAAAGAAAATAAAAAGGAAATTTTTTTTGAAAAGTTTTTGGTTTCGTAACCACATTGAAAATTCCGAAAGAATTTTTCAGTGCGCTAAATATCTAAAAATAATACCCGAACGCTGCTTCGGTCGCGTTCGACGGGTGATTCGACACACCAATCGGGAGCACATCGTGGGGTCCGCACCCAATTCGACGAATGGACTGTGAATTCGTGCATACACACAAGAGATGTGCATATAGATATCAATATGCGATCTCTATGACAGATATCGTGCATATCTATCTATCTATCTATCTATCTATATATATATATATATGAATATATATGTACACACATATATATATATCGATGTAGATATATGTATAAATAACTCTAAATATAACCAACTGTACATAAATATATATATTTATATATACAGTATATCGAACATACACATATCTATATGTATATGTATATGTATATGCATATATGCATGGCTGTGTATATATACCTAATTTTTGTTGTTTTTTTTATACCCACAACATATGTGCATTATCCTGCCTCGTTCGGCCAAGGATTACAGGCTCAAAGGGCTGAGATAATACACAAAATAGTGATTCCCATATATATATTTATATACATGTATATATATATATCTCAGATATATATATATATATTTGTCTTTTTTTTCGGTTATTCAAAAATTCAATAATATGACTCATGACTCAAATATATCCAAAATATATATTATTTTCCTTATACTATCCTTAATTCCAAAGGAGCTCAAAGTTCGCCGAGGATTAAGGCTATGAATCATTACAAATTGCGGTATATATATATTTATATATATATGTATTTATATATATATGTGTATATATCCCAATTACATAGAAATCTATGTATATAAAATGTTCAATTTTTTTTCATTGTGAATTATCCTGATCTATCCTATCCGAAGGATAGATCGGTCTACAAAAGCCCAAAAAACACACAGAAGATTGTGAAATGATAATAGAGGAAAAGCGCTGCAGAGTTTTTCGCATTGGAAATGCCAGAAAATATTTAAAAATAGACCCTGAAAAATTAGAAGATACCACCGACACCGATGTTGTGTATAGACATCTCCGTATCCCCTGTATATATATGTATATATGTATATATATATATATATGTATATATGTATATGTCTGTTGTGTGTGAGTGTGTTTGTGTGTCGTGAAATATTCGAGCGGCTAAAAATAGTTTAAAAAATGCCTCACAGGCAAAGAATATGAATATGAAGAAGGATGGATGCTGATGGTCATCACGATGATGATGATCACAACGATGATGAACACTTTTTTTTTTATATAAGTGTATATAACGTAACATATATATGTATATCTATATATATATAGATATATGTACACACATACATACATATGTACAGATCGGTTGATACAAAAAAAAAAAAAATAATATGAAAAACAAAGAAAAACGATGAAAAACTAAAATGTGCTTAAAAAAATAAATATATTAAATGAAATATGTGACTATCAAACATTAAACAACATTAAACGAGAAAAACAAAATGAAATGAAAAACTAAAAAAAATAAAGAATAAAAGAAAAACATAAAACGAAAACCTCTGCCAAAAGTCTGAGGCGACTTTTAAATGTTTAAGTGTGAATAATGAATAAGTTTTTTAATGAGACAATTTTATTTTATTTTTTTGTTGTTGTTCTGCTCTTTGTTTTTTCTTGTATTCGATTTCAGCAATTAAGAAGCGAAAGTATATAAAAGATATATATAATTAAACGCATATAATATATATATATATATATATAGAAAATATATATATAAATCTATATAGATAAAGTGAAGAAGCAAATCAAAGAATAAAGTGATCGAGAGGTGTTTTATTTTAGTGCAGTTCAAACTGCATCGATTTGGTTGTCATTTTCAATGATATATAGTGATATATAACGACTAAAAAATGCAACGACAAAATCCGAACCAGCAGCAACAGCAGCAGCAGCACCAGCAGCAAATGCAGCACCATCAACAACAACAGGTGCAGCAGTACTCAACTCAGGAGTACTCGCACTCCAGCCAAGAGCAGCACCATCAGCAAAGGATTAGCCGCACTGAACAACATGTTCAGAGGAGTCAATTCACCACTCAGCAACGAGGTCAGTCCGTCTGTCAGTCTGTCATGTTCACCTGCCTTGCCATGAACCGCCACGCCTGCAACGCCCACCATTTTCGCCATGTCCGCCATGCCCGCCATGTTCGCCTCGCCCATCATCATTGTGGCTTGTCTCGCTAACAGATTTCAGCAAGTTGCTATGGACAGTGGGATTCACACCGTGGATTTAGAATCCTCACTGTACCCAGGCTCTTGGCACTGAATTTCCATAAAGAAAAAGAGACGAACTCACTTAAAGCCAAATCGCTTTTCACATCTTCTTCGCACACTTTTCCAGTGCCAAATGCCATTAAGCCTTGCGTGTTGCATCCTTCATAGGTTTTCATTAAATGTTTTATGTACTCCATAACATTTTCTCCAACTAACCCAAAACACTGCCTGTAAAAACTATGAAAGTGAAGGACGAAAATGAGACCTGCTTTCAAATTAAATAACATCTGATTTTTCCATGTTTAAAAAACTAAACAATTGCATGAAATGAATAAATTATATATAACAGTTTCTTCAGATCCCAAGAATTATATTTGGATAATTATTTTAATAGCCATAAATCAGCAGATTAAATAAAATATTTAAAGTATGTGCAAAAAAACTCTATAATATAAAAAATACATAAATTGAAATATTTCTTGAGACTGACCTTAAACGAATGACTTTCTAGAGACGAGGAAATTCTTCACACATTTTCACTAAACCACAAAAATCTAAGAAAATATATAAAATATGTGAGCAGCTGTCAAATAACTCTCAAGATATTCAAAAATTAAATTATACTAGATCTTATACACACACACGCACACACACACACACAAATATTCATATAATAATTTTAATATGTGTTGATATTTCCATCCACCTTCTGCAATCTATGATATCATATTTTTTCACCTATGCATTTCAAATAATTATAAATATTAATCCTTGGCAATGATTATGATTCACAATGATTCATATTGATTCCTATATAATTTTTTAAATATATAAATTTAAAAAAAAAAATTTTGGATGATGAATCTATGCTTCATCTTATATTTCATCATTAAAATCTTAATTGATAATCACAGCCAAAATTTGTGGCTATTTTTATACTTCTATTCATTTATCTGCCAACTTTCTATGTGCACTTTACTGACACACATGCGTATACAGTACCCACAATACACATACGCACACAGACACATGCTCGCATATCCAATAAGATCAAAATATAAGAGCTCTTATACAGAGGATTTTTGTTTACATTTTGAGCATAGCCTCTGGGCACATGTGTGCGAGTGAATAAGATATAAGATGCTGAAAAACACTTATACAGCAAATTTAAGGCGTTTTGAGCTTGCGCAATGCGCACAAAACAGACGAGAGAGAGAGAGAGAGAGAGAGAGAGAGTGCGGTAATATGCATGAGAGAGTAAGTGAGTGTACGTATGGGAGAGCGAGCGAGTGAGAGAAGGAGATAATATAAGCAACAGCTGATCCTGATATTTGTTTACGATCACCTGTTTGATTGCTAGTACAAGGAATGCCACTACAAAAACAAATCAATTCACTTTAATTTATATAAATAAAGATTTATGTATACAAATATATTATTTTTTTTCTATATATATGTGTATATATGTACATGTATTGGTGTACATTTATAATTATATTTATAGTCTGTACTTGAATGAGGTGCCAACTTTTCCGTGAACCACTTGTTGACACAAAGTCAAGTTTGTTTGTTTTCTATTTTTTTTTCAATTATTCGTTAATTTAATCAAATTTCACTTCAATAACATTGCTCTTACTCGAATTAATTGCTTGATTTTTACCATTAATTTCATTATGTAAGTCGCTAATTTCTGTGTGAAAAAAAATATGTATTTTTTGTATATTTTATATTTTTTGTAACTTTTCGTTCAAAATGCTACCGTTCATTATGCCAGCAGAAGTGATCAATGAAGTTTCTGTTTCTAATCTCCGCTCTTGACTATTACAGGAATTTCAGTTCCAGGCCAGCTTGGAGACAACATCCAGCCACCTGTATTCGAGCAAATCTTCAAGAACGCACGCTTTGCCCAGGGTGGCAACGCCCTGTTCGAAGGCAGGCTGCGTGGCTTCCCAAAGCCATTTGTAACATGGACCCGAAAAGGCGCACCACTTCTCGAGTCTAATAAGTTCCGTATGAGCTACAATGAGGCCACCGGCGATGTGTCCCTGCTGATCAATCAAATTGGTCCTGGAGACGAGGGCGAGTACACGTGCACGGCACGTAACCAATACGGCGAGGCGATCTGCAGTGTCTATATACAACCGGAAGGCGCACCTATGCCAGTACTGCAGCCCATCCAAAATTTGGAGAAAAATATCTACTCCAATGGCTATTCGTATACTTCAATTGAAGAGGAATTCCATGTAGATACCTTTGAGTATAGACTTTTGCGTGAGGTATCCTTCAGGGAGGCCATCACACGTCGCTCCAACTACGAGCAAGACCTTCAGCTATCTCATGAGCTGGACCGCTCATTGGGACCTGCGCACGTACCACACATATCGCAGAAACCAAGAAGCTCCAAGCTCATCGAAGGCTCTGACGCTGTCTTCACCGCCCGCGTTGGCTCGAATCCAAAGCCACGTCTAACCTGGTTCCATAACGGACAACGTTTGGTAGCCTCGCAAAAGTATGAGATCTCCTATTCGAACGGCGTTGCCACGTTGCGTGTGAAAAATGCCAATGCCAAGGATGGCGGACATTATACCCTTCTAGCCGAGAACGTGCATGGTTGTGTCGTCTCCTCAGCTGTACTAGCGGTTGAGCCTGCTACTGAGACCGCCTACGAGCCAAGGCCCGTTGATCTGATGGCCGAGCAATTGGAGGCCGGCAAGGCTTTACCGCCAACCATTGTGCAGGGCTTCAAGGATCGCGAGGTGACCGAAGGACGTATGACTCGTTTCGATTGCCGTGTGACCGGAAATCCCTATCCCGAGGTTTTCTGGTTCATCAACGGCCGTCAAGTACGCGACGATGTGTCGCACAAGATCCTAGTCAACGAGTCCGGCAGCCATTCGCTCATGATCACCAACGTGAGTCGTCTGGACGCCGGCACCGTCCAATGCCTGGCCCGCAACAAGGCCGGCGAGTGCGGAATTGAGGCGCAACTAAATGTGCTGGAGAAGGAACAGGTTGTCGCACCACAATTTGTTCAACGCTTCAGCACGATGACCGTGCGCGAAGGTGAGCCGATCACCATGAGTGCCAATGCCATTGGCACGCCCGTTCCGCGAATCACTTGGCAAAAGGATGGCGTTCAAATCTCATCCACTGCTGAGCGCTATGTGGTCGTTGACCACGGCGCATCCTGCTTGGAAATACCGCATGTCAAGGCCAGCGATGCTGGCTGGTACCAATGTACCGCACAAAATATCGCCGGCTCCACTGCAAACCGTGCTAGACTCTATGTCGAAGTTCCCAGAGAGCAACCAAGTCAAGAACAAAGGCGTCTAAATCTCCCAAGACCAACGAAAGTTATCGAGCCTGAGTAAGTTCCTCAATTAACATTTTTCCCTTCCATTAAATAATATATTTAATTTTTTTTTTTTTAATTTTACGTATTTTAGGCCAATTCCTGGCCCAGAAATTATTTATTTGCGTCATGTGGAACGCGCTAAGCCTCATCTACGCCCTGGCGAGGAGGACCGCGTTTATCCTCCACCACAATTCATCATCCCGCTGCAAAACGTGCAGCAGACTGAAGGTGGTCGAGTGCACATGGAGGCACGCATTGAGCCTGTCGGCGATCCTACCATGGTCGTCGAATGGTACCTCAATGGTCGTCCATTGGCAGCCAGTAAGTAACTCGTCCATTACACTTGTCCCAATTTTCAAATCTCCACTCATCACCTTTGACTATAACTTATGGATCTCTGGTCTTTAATCTTTGATCTCTGATCTCTTATCCTTAATTCCAAATCTTTTCTCTCTCCAATCTCAACTTGCAGGCGCCCGTGCCACATCTGTCTTCAAGTTTGGCTTCATCGCTCTTGACCTACTGAGCATTATGGGCCATGATGCTGGAGAATACATGTGCCGCGTGAGCAATGCCAGCGGCGTGGCTGAGTCCCGAGCCATTCTGTCGGTGGTACAGCGACCATCGATTGAACAATCGTCGCAGAATCCCAACAGCATGCAGTACATCAGTCAGCTGGAGGATTACTCACGCTATCAGCGCCAGGAAAGCTCTGAGGAGTTGATGAATCAAGCTCCACAATTTATACGTCCACTGCGCGACTTGGGAGAGTTCGAGGAGGGCAAGAATGTGCACTTCGAGGCACAGGTGACTCCAGTAAACGATCCAAGTATGCGCGTGGAATGGTACAAGGACAATCTACCAATTACCGCCAGCTCGCGCATCACGGCCATCTTCAACTTCGGCTATGTCTCCCTTAACATATTGCACCTACGTGCCGAAGATGCCGGTAATTATACCGTCCGCGCCGTGAATCGCATGGGCGAGGCCATCAGCCAGTCGACCATTCGCGTCCACTCGCGTTCCCAGGTCACTGCCGACCTGGGTATACCCGAGCAGCAACGATATATTGAAAAGGTTGAAGAATTGGAGGACTACCGCAAGTCGCAGCAGCGCCGCCACAAGCAGGAAGCTCCCGAGGCTATTGCCCCGCCCCAATTCAAGACTCCCATTCAAAACCAATTGGATCTGCGTGAGCACGCGCATGCGCATTTTGAGGCACGCCTTGAACCTATCGGCGATGCCACAATGCGCGTCGAGTGGCTAAAGGACGGTCATCCACTGGAGGCCAGCTCCCGCATCACCACCTACCATAACTTTGGCTATGTTGCTTTGACCATCAAGCAACTGACCATCTACGATGCCGGCACCTACACCTGCCGTGCCTATAATGCCATGGGCCAGGACACGACCGTCGCCCAATTGACTGTCGTTTCAAAGAACGAGATTGTGTCCGACTCCCAGCATCCGGGTGGTCTGCAGAAGATCCAGCACCTGGAGGACTCCTCTCGTTATGGACGTCGTGAGGAGGAGGAAACGTACATTACACAAGCACCACGTTTCCTAGGCCCTCTCAAGGGTACAACCAAGATCCTGGAGGGTCAGCGTGCTCACTTCGAGGCGCGTGTCGAGCCGCAAAGCGATCTCGGCATGAAGATCGAATGGTATCACAATGGACGCTCCATTACCGCTGCCAATCGCATCCAAACCTATTACGACTTTGGCTACGTTGCCCTGGACATCTCCCAGGTGCGTGCCGAGGATGCGGGTATTTACACCGTGGTGGCTAGAAACAAGCTAGGTGAAGCTCAATTGCAGGCAACGATGGTAGTGGAAAGTAAGTAAAAGCAATAGAATCTATATATCCTAATAGTTCTTAATTATATCCTCTTTTAAATATCCTTTCCTGTCTTGCAGCTCGTTCCAGCATCGACACATCTAGCATGCACCGTGGCCTCTACGAAAAGACGCAGAACCTGGAGAACAAGCAGTTCGTGGAACCTCAATACGATATCGAGGAGATCTCCAAGTCGAAGCCCGTCTTTGTGCAGCCCCTGGTCGATCCCAAGCCAATTAATGATGGCAAGAACATCCACTTGGAGTGCCGACTTGAGCCCATGGGTGATCCAACCATGCGCGTTGAGTGGTTCCATAACGGACGCCCTGTCACCGTTGGCTCCCGTTTCCGCACCTACTATGATTTTGGCTTTGTTGCTTTGGATATCATCAAGGCAACTGCTGCGGATTCCGGCGAGTACACCGTCCGTGCCACCAACCACTTGGGCTCTGCTCATACATCCGCCTGTGTGCGCGTTATTGACCACACAGATGTGGTGACCGAAACCCAGAATGAGCAGTCCCTTGAGCAAATCCAACTGCTCGAGGACTCGCGTCGTCGTCATCATCACGAAGAGGATGTTACTATCATGCAAGCACCTCAATTCACTCGTGCACTGCACAACATCGAAACCATCGAGGGTACCAATGTGCATCTGGAATGCCGCCTGCAACCCGTGGGTGATCCCAGCATGCGCATCGAGTGGTTCGTCAACGGAAAACCAGTCAAGACAGGCCATCGCTTCCGTCCCGCTTATGAGTTCGACTACGTGGCATTGGACTTGCTTGGCTGCTATGCCATCGACTCCGGTGTCTACACCTGCCAAGCCAGGAACCAACTTGGCGAAGCTGTTACCTCGTGCTCTGTGCGCATCATCGCCAAGAACGATCTGATTCTGGAGACTCAGAATGAGTCCGGATTGCAGAAGATCCAATATTTGGAGGACTCTTCGCGCTATCGTCGTAACGAGTTTGTGGATGAAGTGGTCAACATCCGTCCACGCTTCCTCACGCACCCCAAGAGCCTGACCAACACCCGCGAGGGCGCTCATGCTCACTTCGAGTGCAAGATCGAACCTGTTACCGATCCCAATCTAAAGGTGGAATGGTTCAAGAACGGTCGTCCCATCACTGTGGGTCATCGCTTCCGTCCCATCCACGATTTTGGTTATGTGGCATTGGACATCGTCGGTCTGATTGCCGAGGATTCCGGCGTCTACACTTGCCGTGCCGTCAACCTGATTGGCTCCGATGAGACTCAGGTGGAGCTGCAGTGCCGTAGCAGTGAGCAAATTGTCACTGTTACCCAAAATGAAGCTGGCCTCGAGCAGATCCATTATCTGGAGGATCGCTCCCGCTACAGTCGCCGTGAGGAGATCGACGAAACCACCAAGCAGGCACCTGTCTTTACAACTTCCCTGAAGAACATTGAGATCAAGGAGAATCAACGTGCCCACTTTGAATGCCGTTTGATTCCCGTGTCTGACCCTTCAATGCGTGTGGAATGGTACCACAACAATTTACCACTGAAATCTGGATCCCGTTTCACAGAGACAAGCAACTTTGGCTTTGTGGCCCTCGACATTATGTCCACTCTTCCCGAGGATGCGGGCACCTACACCTGCCGCGCTTTCAATGCCGTGGGTGAGGCCATCACCTCAGCCGTTGCCGTGGTGCACACCAAGAAGTCTATCTATCTGGAGTCCCAACACGAGACTGCCTTGCCCCGTCTGCAGCACTTGGAGGATGGATCCAAACGCCAACGCATGAGCGTGCAGGACGAGTTTGTCTCTCAGCCTCCAGTGTTCACCATGCCAGTGCGTGATGTTCGCGTCGCCGAAAACCAGGCTGTCCACTTCGAGGCACGTCTCATACCCGTGGGTGATCCCAAGCTCAAGGTTGAATGGCTGCGCAATGGCCAACCCATCGAGGCTTCCAATCGCACCACAACTATGCATGACTTTGGCTATGTAGCCCTGAATATGAAGTATGTGAATCCCGAGGACTCTGGCACTTACACCTGTCGTGCCGTTAACGATCTTGGTCAGGCCGTAACATCTGCCTCCCTGATCGTTCAGTCGAAGACTGCCATTCAGTTGGAGACCCAGCACGAAGCTGCCATGCACAAGATCCACCAGTTAGAGGATCACAGCAGGTATCAACGTCGTGAGGAGGAGGAATACACTGTTACCACGGCACCCGTGTTCGTAACCAAGCTGATTGGACCCAACAATCTGGTCGAGGGCCAGAGCGCTCACTACGAGTGCCGCATCGAACCCTATCCAGATCCCAACCTGAAGGTTGAGTGGTTCCACAACGGCAAGCCACTGAATACTGGACATCGTTTCCGCACCACCTACGATTTCGGCTTTGCCGCCCTCGATATCCTGTCTGTCTATGCAGAGGATAGTGGCGAGTACACTTGCCGTGTGACCAACCGCTTGGGTGAGGCTGTCAACTCGATTGGCCTTAATGTCACCTCCCGTTCGTCGATTATTCACGATACGCAGCACGAGGAGGCACTACACAAGATTCAGCATCTTGAGGACGCTTCTCGCTTCCAGCGCAAGACCGAAGAGGATCAGTTCCACGCCGAGCGTCCACAGTTTGGACGCCCGCTGCGCAACGCCAAGGTCAATGAAGGCACTCCCGTCCATCTGGAGGCTACATTGGTGCCAGTGAATGACCCAACAATGAAGGTCGAATGGTACTGCAATGGCAGACCCATCCAAACGGGTCACCGCTTCAAGACCACCTACGACTTTGGCTTTGTTGCTCTGGACATCCTCTATGCCCACGCCGAGGATACGGGCACCTACATGTGCAAGGCAAAGAACGCCGTTGGAGAAGCAGTCACGACTTGTGCTGTAAACGTCACAGGTAAGAATATCCCTAATCGTATCTAATACTTGGGATTTAATTTAACCCAATTGCATTTGCAGCAAATAAGACGCTGGATCTGGATACCCTCGATGCTCAGCGCCTGGAGAAGATTCGTCAGTTGGAGAACTATGCGCCACCAACTAAGCCCGAAGTGGAGGAGAGGGGACAAAAGCCAATATTCCTCACACCACTCAGCAATCTGGAGCATCTGAAGGAGGGCGAACATGCCCATTTGGAGTGCCGTGTGGAGCCCATCAATGACCCCAACCTGAAGATCGAATGGTTCTGCAATGGCAAGCAATTGCCCACCGGTCATCGCTACCGTACCACCCACGACTTCGGCTACGTCGCCCTGGACATCCTGTATGTCTATGGCGAGGATACAGGCACCTACATGTGCAAGGCCACCAACCTTCTAGGCGAAGCCGTCAACACGTGCAATGTGCGCGTGCTAAACCGTCGCAGCATGATCCTGGATACTCAGCATCCCGATGCATTGGAGAAGATCCAGAAGCTGGAATCAAAGGTCGTCACGACCCGCACCGAAGTCGGTGACCATCCCATCGGACCACCACACTTCACCGCTGACCTGCGCGGTTCCACCGAGATCTACGAAGGACAAACGGCGCACTTTGAGGCTCAGGTCGCTCCTGTGCATGATCCCAACTTGCGCATTGAGTTCTATCACAATGGCAAGCCTCTGCCCTCGGCTGCACGTTTCCATATCACATTTGACTTTGGTTACGTGTCCTTGGACATCACCCATGCTGTGGCTGAGGATGCCGGCGAGTACTCGGTGCGCGCCTTCAACGCCTTGGGACAGGCAGTTTCCTCAACCAGTCTCCGCGTGATTGCCCGCGGCACAATCATCTCCGACACTCAGCACCCTGAGGGTCTTGAGAAGATCCGCAAGCTGGAATCGACGGCACCGCATCAGCGCCAAGAGATCGAAACTCCTGGCACACGCCAACGCCCAGTTTTCACTCAACCGCTGCAGAATATCGACCGTATCAATGAACACCAAACCGCTCACTTCGAGGCTCGTCTGATCCCCGTGGGTGATCCAAACCTGAAGGTGGAATGGTACCGTAACGAGAAACTGATCGAGGATAGCTCTCGCATCACCAAGCAGCACGATTTTGGATACGTTTCCCTGGACATTTCGCACATCCGCAAGGAAGATGAAGGTGTCTACATGTGCCGTGCGGTCAATCCATTGGGTGAAGCTGTGACCACCGCCTCAATGCGTGTGGTTACCGAGGCTAGCATCCAAATGGATACCCAACATCCTGACAGCATCAGCCGCATCCATCAGCTCGAAAAGCCTTTGGCTCCACGTCCAACTGAGCCAGAGCGTCTCTTCGAGAAGCCAATCTTTACCCAATTGTTGACAGGACCTTCTGAGCTGTGGGAAGGCGCCAACGCCCACTTTGAGGCACGTGTGGTGCCTGTTGGTGATCCATCACTGAAGTTCGAATGGTTCATCAATGGCGTCGAGCTGCAAATGGGCTCACGTCTGCGCACCACCCACGACTTCGGCTTCGTCACCTTGGACATTGCCTCCGTGGTGCCTGAAGATGCTGGCGTTTACATGTGCCGCGCCTACAACGCCGCCGGCGAAGCTGTCTCCTCCACTGCCATGAAGGTTAAGACCAGGGCAAACATTGATGGACAGCCCCTGATTCCCGAATCCTGGGAAGCTATTCGTCTAAAGGAGGCCGCCATGAACCGTGTACCCGAAATGTTCGTGGACTCGACTCCCCAACAAGCTCCTGTGTTCACCACTCATTTGCAGAGCTACGACAAGCTGCATGAGGGTCAACACGTGCTGCTGGAGGCTCAAGTTGAGCCCCGAGCTGATCCTAATCTGAGAATCGAGTGGTTCAAGAATGGAATTTCTCTAACCACAGGATCACGCATCCGCAGCACCTTTGACTTTGGTCTGGTCACATTGTCCATCAATGGCCTGCGCGCAGATGACTCTGCTATCTACACTTGCAAGGCTACCAACCAGGTGGGCGAGGCTGTTTCCACCTCCTCGCTGAAGATCGAAGATCGTCACTGGTTGCAGGCTGAGTCACTGCATCCAGACTCTCTCCCACGCATTGGTGAGCTGGAGGCGCCCAAGGAGGGCCGTCCAGAGGCACCGGAGCCCACATACGAGACTCCAGTGTTCATCACTCATCTCAACAACATCGAGTGCAAGGAGAGTGACAGCGTGCGCTTTGAGTGCAATGTCGAGCCATCCCGTGACCCAACTATGGGAATCGAGTGGTTCTACAATGGACAACCATTGCAGGCAGCAGCCAAGTTCAAGTCCATCTATGACTTTGGCTACTGTGCGTTGGATCTGAGCAACTCGTATGCCGAGAACAGTGGCGTCTACACATGCAAGGCCACCAACAGCAAGGGATCGGCCACCACTTCAGGTACACTGAAGTGCACTGGAGGCAAGACGATGTTCCTCGATACCCAACATCCTCAGGGCGAAAGCGGCCTGGAGGCTGTTCAGGAAACCGAAGAAGCTCTGGCCAACAGGTACGCCTCGAAGTCGGCCAAGCCTGAGACTCAGTACCCACCACCAGTATGGACGAAGCCATTGCAGCAGGAGTTCCACCTGTCGGAGGCACAGCCCATCCACTTGGAGGCCAATGTTGAGCCCAAGGAGGATCCCAACTTGTTCATCGAATGGTACTTCAATGGCAAGCTGTTGCAGCATGGATCACGTTTCAAGATGACCAGCGAGTTCGGCTTTGTTACCATGGACATGATTGAAGTCTACTCCCGGGACCAAGGTATCTACACCTGTAAGGCCTACAACAAGGCTGGCGAGGCCTTCACCTCCACCACCATCTTCTGCACGAGCAAGGACAGTGTCATCGAGTCTACCCAGCATCCTAAGGGTGCTGAGGGTCTGGAACAGATTCAGGATCTGGAGGACTCTCTGCGCAAGGATGGCAGCAAACCGGAGCAGGCCGAACAGGGAATTGCACCACGATTCACCACCGAGTTTGTCAACATTGCTGACATCGGCGAGGGCGAGTTGGCCCATTACGAAGCTAATGTTATTCCTCTGGGCGATCAGAGCATGGTCATTGAATGGTTCTTCAATGGCAAGGTACTCGAAGCCAGCCATCGCGTGCGCACCATCTACGCATTTGGCACAGTCGCCCTGGAAGTGCTGGGAACCAAGATCGAGGACACCGGCACCTACACCTGCCGTGCCACCAACAAGTACGGATCAGCAGAAATCAGTTGCACATTGGAGTGTGTGGAGAAACCACGTGGCCAGAAGCCGAAGTTCACTTCGCACATACAACCGCTGCAGGGCCTGAAGGATGGCCAATCCGCTCACTTTGAGTGCACCCTGATCCCAGTTAACGATCCCGACCTCAAGGTCGAGTGGTACCACAATGGCAAACTCATGCGTCACTCCAACCGCATCAAGACCGTATCCGACTTTGGTTATGTGGTCCTTGATATCGCCTATCTGCAGGATCATGATAGTGGTGAATACGTATGCCGTGCTTACAACAAATACGGCGAGGACTTCACCCGCACCACCCTCAACTGCGGTGGTCGTGGCGGCGTCTTCTACGACAGCTTGCAGCCCGATTCATTGCAGAGAATCAGGGAGCTCGAGTGCCCACAAGGACAGCAAGGAGACACTAGTGCTCCACTGGTTGCCGAGCCACCCAAGTTCATCACTCAAATTAGCGACGTTACCAAGCTGACAGAGGGCCAGAGCGCTCACTTTGAGGCTCGTTTGACTCCCATTACCGATCCCGATCTGGTGGTCGAATGGTACTTCAATGGCAAGAAGCTGCCCCATGGCCATCGATTCCGCACCTTCCACGACTTCGGCATTGTCATTTTGGATATTCTTTACTGTTACGAGGAAAATTCCGGCGTCTACGAGTGCCGTGCCCACAACAAATATGGCGAAGATGTTACCCGAGCTTCGCTTAAGTGCGCCTCGAAGGCAAGTCTTATTCTGGACTCACAGCTGCCACGCGGCATGGAGGGTGGCCTAGAGAAGATTGCTAACCTAGAGTACAGTATGGTACGTTCCCGCGAGGAAACCACCGAGGAGACCAGAGGCAAGGCTCCCGTGTTCACTGTTCCATTGGAGAACATTGAGAATCTGCGTGAGGGTGAAAATGCCCACTTTGAGGCTCGCATTACGCCCGCTGATGATCCCAAACTAAAGGTGGAATGGTACTGGAATGGACGTCCACTAAAGGCAGGATCACGTTTCCGCACCTTCTGCGACTTTGGATTTGTCATCCTGGAGATCTCTCCAGTGTATCCCGAGGACTCTGGCGAATATTCTTGCCGTGCCATCAATGAGTACGGCGAGGCTGTCACCACCGCAACGATGAAGATTCAAGGCAAGCGCAGCATCATCATGGAATCTCAATTGCCCAAGGGCATGGAGGGAACCATTGATCGCATTGCTGAGCTCGAGGGTCTTGGCTCTCGCAGCACTGAGTTCGTCCCGGAGGACGATACTGGCAAGCCCCCAGAGTTTATCACAACACCATTCGATATGGTCATTTCCGAGAACTCCTTGGCTCACTTCGAGTGCCGTCTACAGCCCATCAACGATCCGTCCATGCGTGTGGATTGGTTCCACAACGGCAAAGCTTTATGGGCCGGCTCTCGCATCAAGACAATCAATGACTTTGGTTTTGTAATCCTCGAGATTGCCGGATGCTATCAACGTGATACCGGTCTGTACACATGCAAGGCCACCAACAAGCACGGCGAAGCCACAGTGTCCTGCAAGTTGCAGGTGAAGGGTCGCCAAGGAATTGTCATGGAGCCGCAACTGCCATCCAACTTCCGCACTGGCACGGAAAGCCTGCAGAAGCTGGAGGAGAGCATGCACAAGCGTGAAGAGATTATTATCGACGAAGAGCAGCCAAATCCTCCCAAATTCATTGAAGACATTAAGGATAACTTGGATGTGCCCGAAGGCGGACCAATTCACTTTGATTGCCGCGTTGAGCCCGTTGGAGATCCATCAATGCGCATTGAATGGTTCTACAATGGACGCGTCATGGCCACCGGTTCCAGGGTTCATCAACTGAATGACTTTGGTTTCATTGCCCTGGACATTGACTACATTTACGCTCGCGATTCTGGCGAATATACCTGCCGTGCCACCAACAAGTGGGGCACAGCCACCACCACCGCTAAGGTGACCTGCAAGGGCAAGCACAACATTGTCTACGAGTCGCAGCTGCCCGAGGGCATGACCTCTGAGAAACTCAAGGAGTTGGAACGCGGACGCATACCAGAGGCACCAAAGGTTGTGGAGGAGCAGTTCGGACCACCGAAGTTCATTACTCAAATCGCATCAGTGACTGCCGAAGAATCCGAGGCCGTGAGATTCGAGTGTCAAGTGGAGCCCAAGACAGATCCCAGTCTGCGCGTTGAATGGTACCGCAATGGCAAGCCATTGCCTTTGGGCCATCGCTACAGGAACGTCTTCGACATGGGCTTCGTCTCCCTGGACATTCTGTACGTTTACAATGACGACTCCGGTGAATACGTTTGCCGCGCCATTAACAATCATGGCGAGGATCGCACCAAGGCCACTGTCTCTTGCAAGAGTAAGAATCGATTACCTTTCGCGTTAATAAATCGATAACTAATTTCATTCTTCTTATTTATCTAGAACTGCCAACAATTCTGCTGCAGAACCAAGTGCCACGCGGAATGAAGCGCTCGGAAACGCTGACCCAAATGGAGGCAACCATCAAGAAGTACACCTCGGAGGTGCATCTGACTGAGGATGATCTATTCGATCCCGACCGCAAGCAGCCACCTCGCTTCGTTACACAGATCAAGGAGCAGACATCGCTCACTGAGATGGCCAAGACTAAGTTTGAGTGCCAGTTGGCACCTGTGGGTGACCCGAACATGAAGGTCGAGTGGTTCTTCAACGGCAAGCCTTTGCTCTACAGTGAGTTTCCCCACCATAAGATGCATCTCTGGCATCAATTCAAGATTTAATATTAATTTGAACTTTTCTGCTTACAGAGAATCGCTTCCAACCAATTTATGACTTTGGCTACGTGGCCATGAACTTTGGTTGGGTGTACCCCGAGGACAGCGGCGAATACGTCTGCCGTGCTACCAACTTGTATGGCATGGATGAGACTCGTGCTATCATCAAGGTAGCCGGCAAGCCAGGAATTGTTTATGACTCTCAGCTGCCTGCTCATATGCAGAGTATCGATCGCATTCGCGAGATGGAGGCATCTTGGCAAGTGTAAGTAAACAATCGATAAACGATAACAATAGAAACGATTAAATGATTACAGCTCAAAATTAATATCTCCACATTTGTATTTATAGTGTGCCCGAGGAAGTCGATCCCGATGCAAAGCCCAGAACGAAGCCTGTATTTGTGAGCAAACTGGAGCCACAGACTGTGGAGGAAGGTGAACCTGCGCGTTTCTGCGTTCGTGTCACTGGACATCCACGTCCACGTGTCATGTGGCTGATCAATGGACACACCGTTGTGCACGTAAGTTACTCCCACATGGATCAATCCTTGAAATTATTCTAATGTAACATTCATATCCTCCAGGGCTCTCGCTACAAGCTGACCAATGATGGTATGTTCCATCTGGACATACCCAAGACCCGTCAGTATGACACTGGAAAGGTGGAGGTCATTGCACGCAACTCTGTCGGCGAGTCGATTGCCTCGACCGAGCTGAATGTTGTTGCACGTTCCGACGACTATCGCAATGTCCTGAAGAACTCACCACGTCGTAAGTTATACACTCACTTTACATATATACACTTCAAGAGCTTAGAAGAGAGACGTTCTTAAAGTAAATTAACAGCAATTAGAAATTAACACAGTAGCTTTTAGCTGGCCGAACTAAACGAAACACACACACACACACATACACACAAATACAAACACATACGTAGCAAATCACAAAATATTAGTATACGCATTGTAAATATACATATACATATCCATATACATTTACACATATATATACAAACACACACATGTGGACCTTAAGCACAAGTAGCAAGTAGCACCCTAGTTTTTTATGCATTTAAATCACTTGCCACAAACGCAGATATGGAAACAGATCAGAAAAACTTAACCACAAACTATTCAAGACAAAAAAAAAAAAAAGAAAGAAAAGAAAAACGAAGAGTAAAAAATCCCCCCAACTTCCCATAAGTAAAACCACAAATGCTCCCCTCTTAAATTCCCACAAGTACCTTTTGTTGACTTTCCCACGAGCTTTCAAGGATCGCTTCCGCTCCTCGCTCCAAAGGATTGGGCACCTAAATGGACTCCATCGCTCAGTATCAATGGACCTTGGGTATATGTATGGTTGTGCAAGTTTTGTGTGTGCATTTTAAAGACTGTCTATTCTAAACTGTGGCTGATCATCAAACTCTTCTGTCTTCTGTCTCCATTCAAAACCTAAAGGAGCTAATGAGCCTCTGTAAATATCATCCATTCGATTAAGGAAATCAGTATTAATAATAATAATAATAATAACAATAATAATAAATTTCTATACTCGAGTCATAATCATTTCCACTTATTTCAAATCATATACTAACTTTTAAGCTATCGGCATGAAGTTTATACTTAATCCATTTAATCGTAGTTTTTGCTTGCGATTGTTGATTTTCCGTAACGCTTTTCATATGCAAAGCCCAATTATGTACCTAATGTGTACCCCATGTGTACCCTCTATTAAGTGAATAACCATCCGATAATTGTTCTTGAATGTAGCCTGGTACGATTATGAGCTAGCCGCCTATCAGAAGGAGCGCCAGGAGAACGAGTTGGAAAAGGTATTTGATGAACGTAAGCAATATCTTTCCGAGCAGTCAGCTCATACCCTCAAGGGTGTTGAGCACCTGAAGCCCAAGCAATACAAGCCACAGACTCCGGACTGGCAGCAGAACGTGAAGGCGAAGAAGAGTGACGAGTACTACAGCAAGCTGCAGGTGCTCGAGACCGAGCAGCTGCTCAAGGAGACCAATTTACGCAAGGATACGCATCAATATGCTATTCCCGGCGAGAAGGTGGTTAGCAGCTCGGCTGCCAAGGGAATGGCCCACTCCTACGAGGAGAATCTGTAAGTAGCATTGAATGTGATATTCCCTCCACTTCCCATAAAACTAATCGAATGTATCTTTCATTATCTTCTTCTTCTTCTGCAGTCAAGAGCAAACCAGCACCACTCAAGTGAAGCCTGCACCACCAAGAGGCACAGCTGAGCCTTCAGAGTCGTCGGTGCATGGACGCGAGGTGCACATGAACAAGCAGCAACAAGTGCAGAAGGAGATTCAAGGTGATTTGGAGATTACACGCAAGATCACAGCCACGGAAACCACCGAGGTGGAGCACAAGGGAACCATACAGGAGCGTGTTGTCCAGGGTCCCGTGAAGCCCGCCAAGGCTCCCGTCTTCACCAAGAAGATTCAGCCCTGCCGCGTCTTTGAAAACGAGCAAGCCAAGTTCGAGGTGGAGTTCGAGGGCGAGCCAATGCCCACGGTGAAATGGTTCCGCGAAAACCACGCCATTCAAAACTCTCGCGATCTGCAGATCCACACCTTCAGCGGAAAGTCAATTCTGACCATTCGCCAAGTTCTGATCGAAGATTCGGCTGTGTTCTCGTGCGTGGCTGAGAATCGTGGCGGAACTGCCAAGTGCAGTGCCAATTTGGTTGTGGAAGAGCGCAGACGTGCCGGCAAGGGAGGTATTCAGCCACCAAGCTTTGTGACCACCATCCAGAGCACAACCGTCGCCACTGGTCAGCTGGCACGTTTCGATGCCAAGGTGACTGGCTCCCGCCCCATGGACGTTTACTGGCTCAAGAACGGCATGAAGATTCAGCCAAGCATCAAATTCAAGATGCTGGAGGAGGATAGCGTTCATACGCTGCTCATCATTGAGCCCTTCGCCGAGGACTCTGGACGCTATGAATGTGTAGCTGTCAATGCCGCTGGTGAGGCTCGTTGCGATGGCGACTGCGTTGTTCAGTCGCCCAGCAAGCCCGAGAAGCCAACAACTCCCGGAAGCGAGAAGCCACCACACATTGTGGAGCAGCTGAAGAGCCACTCCGTCGAGGAGGGCAGCAAAGTGATCTTCCGCTGCCGTGTCGATGGTAAACCAACACCAACAGCACGCTGGATGCGTGGTGAGAACTTTGTGAAGCCATCGCGTTACTTCCAAATGACACGCCAGGGTGAATACTACCAGCTGATCATCTCGGAGGCCTTCCCCGAAGATGAGGGCACCTACAAGTGCGTTGCCGAGAATAAGCTGGGCAGCATCCAGACCAGTGCACAGCTGAAGGTGCGTCCCATCGAGAACCTCGATGCTCCCCCCACCATCACCGCTCTAAAGGATGCCTCCGTAACCGAGGGAATGCCTGCACAGTTCAAGACCACAGTCACTGGCAAGGTGAAAGCCACCAGTGTCCAGTGGTTCCGTGAAGGGCAGCTAATACCAGAAACCCCCGATTTTCAGGTAGGTTAACTTTTTAAGTTACACAAACATATATATATGTATATATATATTTATATATGTATATATGACTAAAGAAGATCTGATATGAATAAGAAAAACATATATCTTTAAACTTCCCTTAGATGATCTTTGATGGCAACTCTGCCGTCCTGCGGATTGGTACCACCTACGAGGAAGATTCGGGCATCTTTACAGTACGTGTGACTTCGTCAACTGGACAAGTCGAGTCATCAGCCAAACTGACTGTTAAAAGTAAGGATTAAACTAAAACTAAGCAAACCAAAACCAGAGTTCGACCAACAAAACAGCAAGAGAAACTCTAAAACAAACGTAAGCGAACAGTGTTCGAAAACTCCAAAGAATGCTCAAAAAACCAATACAAAAACAAAAACAAAAACAAAAAAGAAATAAGAAAAAAAACTTAAAAAAAAAAAAATAACAAAACTACACAACGACCAAAAACGCGAAGAAGAACAAAAAACCATAACGGGAAAAGTTATAAAAAAAAAAAAAAGATTCAATGATATGATAAATATTTATATATTTTGTACGTTACGGATCCTCCATAATACTGACCATTTACAAGTCTCGACCGTCTAACTAAATTTCTGTCATTAACTAGTCGTGAAAGTTGCGAGTGAAGAATATTTTAAAGCGAACGTTTCGATCAAGTTAGTTGCAGTCTTAGAATTTTAAACTTAACTTTACTTAAAGGCGATTTCAAGCAACGAAGCAGTTTAGTTAGTTTATTTATTTATTTATTATAAAGTCGTTTAATTCTTTTTTTTTTTCTTCTCCTTTCGATATTTTTTTTTTTGTCTCTCTTCTGACTAACAATTTTTTGACATGTGAACAATTAAGTAACAATTTAAGGAAAGATGTTTAACACACAAAAACAAAAAAAAAAAAAAAACAAAAAACTAAGGTAACCAAGAAAATGCAAGTTTAAATTGAAAAATAATAAAAAAAAAAAATAATAATAATTATTACAAGTATTTTGCACTATTAATATTTATAGACCAGATTCTATTTCATATATACTTTTTTTTTTGGCAGGGAAAACTGCTTGTCGGTTGAATACGAAGTATAAGCAAGAACAACAAGTAGGAAAAATGAATAAGAAAAAAAAAATTTTTTGAATATTTGAAATTCGAAATTCTAGAAATTTGAGTTAAATTCGAGAAAAAAAAGAAAAGCCAAAAGCAAAAAGCCAAAAACTAAAAACGCTCAAACATCAGAGAACATCAGAGAGAAAAGTTCTCTTACCCCTTGAGTTGAGTTATAATTATAAATAAGGCAGCTTATGTACTCTCATTTCGGTCAGACTACTTACATTCAGATACATATACATATACATATATATATATGCATCTATGTACATATGTACTTCTAGCTCAGGCGCTACTTTATAAATACAACAATATATATAATGTTCGAGTTTTGATCTGTGTAGCCCCCCAATCTGTATGCACATACGAACGCATGTAAATATGTATGCACATATGTATATAGATGTGGCCCATAGGTATATGCATATAGATAGATATAGATATTTGTATAAGCGCATATAGAAACATGTGTCGAATGGTCTTTGGGGCCGTGCGCAAAACGCACATTTGTCCCGCCTCCGCTCGAGCGTTAAACTTTTATTTTTCATTTGAATATTAGCATAAAATATTGTAGATGACACATCTAGCGCACGGAGCTCTTCGAGGCTTTGCCCAAAAACCAAAAATCAAAAACCAAAAAAAAACTGAAGAAAATTAGAAAAATTTGAAGAAAAACAGCAACAAATTTTCAGACGTGCGCAAAACTAGCACAACATTTTATGGGCGCGTGGGGCGGTGCAGGTGCGGGGGGCTGTCCCGGTAAACAATAATGAGTAAAGAAGCGAAAATATTGAAGGTATTGCAGACATTAAATTTCAACTGCTAGCAACCAGATTATCCACCTAACTGTATATATATATCTATATCTATATATATTCATAGACAGCTAGAGAGGGGGCAAAAAAAAAAAGAAAGCTATATCCATACATATATATAGCTTTATCCTCTGTCCTATAATCTAAATACTATATTCTGCCTTTTGTCTTTAATTTTCAATTTTTCTTACTTTTATTTTTTTGTATTTTGGAAAACGTTTGTTCGAAAAACTAATTTTCCAATAGATTAGCTTGAAAAAAATAGGAACACGTCTGATATTTTTAGCCCGGAGCAAAGTGTCTGGATTTTTGTTCCGTATCCGTGTGTATCTAGGTGTATAGGTGCGCGTGTGTGCGTGTATCTGGTTTGGGGCTACAATGAAAAGCAATTTATGTGTTTTCAAGTAAATCATAATATTTATTTCAATTCTCTTTCATTTCTCTCATTTAAAAATATATATTGGCTTTCAATGTACGTGCGCTGATGAAAATAAACTGACATTTAGTTCTGGCAAAAATAAAATAATTAATTACCTACAAGTTGTTTGTTTTTGTGAAGACCAGAAGAAGCGATATGAGTAGCTGATTTGCCAGGGAATTCATGTGCACATATGAATATATCAGATGTGTGTGTGTGTGTGTGTGTATGTATATATATGTGAAAGTATATATAGATATACACCTATATATATGTACATATATACATACATATATATAGATGTATATATGTACTTATATATGCACAGACATATGTATAATCGTATGTTAGCCATTAGACAAGAACATGAATAAATGAGTCTGTTTATGGTGCAGAAATGATTTTAATTAAATTAATCAGTTACGGCAGTTTACTCATCAAAACGTCTGCCATGATTCATGTTTGTTTTTATTTATAGACGCCAGATCCTTGGTAGTATTTTGCATTCAACCGACACTTAAGGCAGCCTCCGACCAGTAGAAACTATGAGAGATTTAAATGCATATTAGAAAATTTGTTTGTTTTTGGAATATCCTTAGAAGTTGCATTGGAACGATACTTTAAAGTATTTCAATTCAAACTTTTACCATTTGTACCCCGCACACACGACCTCGACCGATCAAGGACTTAGGCCACAGGAATAGGGACATCGACAGACTCATTCGCATTTGACGTACTTCAGTGTTAATGTTCAGAGATTATTCAAGATCCCTTTGAGACGTATTACTATTATTATTATTATTATCTTTATTATTATTATTATTATTATTATTATTATTATCATATGATTATTATTTGACGTTAATGATTATAATCAATTTGTATTGTTTATTTTATAATTACATTTATTTATTTTGTAGTGATGTTGCATGAGATTTTATTATTCATTTTTTATTGCCGCTTTTTACTACTAATTCGTTTCGTTTCGTTTTTCATATCAAATTTTTGTTACCACTCTCTCTATCTCCCTCTCCCTTTCTCTTTTCCTCTCAAAACAAAAACATTTCCAAAACAAACAAACAACAACAAAAAACAAAAAAAAAAATAAACCAAACAAAGCAAAACGAATCAAAATTTCAATCAAAATCTAAAGAACATATTTGCCGCTTATGCCGCCAACACATATGCACACACACATATATATATATATATGTATATACGTACACATATATATATATATATATATTGATTATATATATGTATACATATATATTAATAATTGTTTTTCCTTTTGATATTCTGTGGTAAAAACGCTTTACTAAAAAATTAATCATAAAAACTCATGCGACTTTTGTTTTAAGTTTTATCTACAAATACATGAAGATACTTGTAGTCTGCCAGTTAATTAATGAATTGATGTTTATGTTTATTTTCGTGTTTAAGTGTTTTTGATCGGTAATCAGTATCCTTCGCGATTGATAAAAATTAATTCAATAATAATAACACAAACACAAACACAGACACAGACACATTTATAATATACACAAACACTTTAAATGTTTTATTGTACTTCTCATGTATTTAATACTTAAAACCAATATCTCGCGTCTTCAAATAAATCAAATCAAATCAAATCAAATTAAATCAAATTAAAGCATTTGCATCATAATTATATTGATTATCGTTTTTATTAACTTCCAACACACAAAACGCTCCAAACGCTTCAACCGCAAATGTGCCGCTCCGCTTGCTATATCACTTTCTATATCTCTCTCGCTCACTCAGATTGGTAACATCGTTGAATACAGGTAATATTTGTATCCCAGTATTTTTTCCTTTTTTTTTTTATGTATATATATCTATATGTATATGTATATTTGCCAATGTTTATGTTTACGTTATTCCAATTGCAACACTTTCAACTTTCTTCAAACTGCACTTTTTTCCTTCTGACAAGCGTCCACCTTCTGCTCCCGATTGTTGTCGAGATCCGAATGAGTTCTTTAAATGCGCTGCGCTGATCAAAGCTGCGCTGCGCTATGCTGCGCTGCGTTGTGTTGTGCTGCGCTGCGTTGCGCTGCGCCGAGCTGCGACGCTCAGTGCGCGATGTTCACCCCAAAAATAATACTCAATAGAAAATTAAAAAAGCGGAAAGGCAGAATAGCAAAAATCTGAAATCGGAAAGCTGAAAGCTGAAAAAGCATAGACACACCCGCCCAACCGTTCGGTTGGTCGGCTCTGCCATTCGCCCCACCTGGTGACGTAGTCACCACTAATCATATAGCTATTTTTGGCTTCTATTGTAAACAAGCATTTGAATTGTTTTCTCTTAATTGTGGTTCTTTTCGCTACGGTTGTTTATATTGGTAATAGCTGGCACTTAATGCTGATGATGATGATGATGATGATGATGACGATGACGATGATGATGATGATGAGAATGACAATGATGATGATTAAGGTGGGAATGATGATGAAGCTGCTGTACTTAACCGATGATTAATACTAATGAGTGTTCAACCCATTGACAAGGTGCCAGACAATGACAATTCTCATCAACATCAGTTTAATGCAAGGATCAAAGCTGATTTGTCACACACACGGGCAATTCTTTGAGCATTACAAATAATGTTTATTTATTTATTTATTATTCATTTACTATTTCGGTTATATTTATTATTATTATTCAAATCACAACGATCTGAGACCCAATTATTGATTCATGGCCAACACTGATGATCTGCCACATGCGATTATGCAGCCAAAATGATTTGTGGATGTCGCGCCCCCTCGTTGGGTCTTAAGTTTCGCATTAATGCCGTTCGCCCATAAATCTAGGCAGAATTATTTATTTCTATCGTTCAGCTTGTGATATTCGGATATTTGGCTTGCTAAAATTATATTTTCAAGTTCATCGCTCGTATATGCAAGGTATTTTCTTAGTTTCTTCAAATTTAAATAAACTCAAAGCTCCATGACAAAGGTAAGCAGCAGCAAGAGGTATGTACGTATATATATATATATATATTTTTGTATATATTTATGTATTAGTGTATGTGTGTGAGTATATATGAATCTATTATATATGTATGCACATTCAGCTGACGTTATCAAGGTAAAAATTTGAATGTCATTGGCAATTATTAAATGAACTTAAATGTATAGAAATTTGGAGCCCTTCGAACACTGTTTATGAACTCTGGACAATTGCATTGCAGCACCTTAGTTCTTTGTACACAAGCAATAAAAAAAAATTATTCCCCTTTTAAATTTTTAGAGCGACGTATCTCGGCTTATCAATTACGTACGATTGATTCTGTCGAAGATGAGTCCTCATCATCTGGAAGGGAAGATAGTTCACCAGAATCACCCCAGCAATTCCAACAGCAACAGCAACCTGGCGAATTTGGACAATTTCTGGGTGTTAATGGTCAGGTGCAGCATCAAGGACGATCACGCACCAAGAAGCCTAAGGTGCGCAGCAAGTCCCTGCAGCCACCGACAAATATCGTTCCATGGCGCAAGTCGTCGCGTCCACATCGTGGACGATCCTTAGACAAACAACCATTCCTACCAGGCTTCAAGCCAGAGCCAGTCAAGTCCTGGACCGAAGAGACAATCAATCTTAAGGCAACGCCTATTGAGAAGAAGAAGCCAACACCCAAGTTGGAGGCCGCCCAAGTTGTCCTCAAATCCATTAAGACAGAGCGAGATCAGGGCATCATGAGCTTGGGTGCAACCTTGGAGCAAATTATTGCCGGAAAGACTGAAAAGGAGGCTGTGCCATGGATAACCATGCGCGAGAAGCTCAAGCAAGTGGAAAGCGTACAGCAGGAACTTAGCAAGTTTGATCTTGACGAGGTCTATTTGCGTCCACTTGAAGGAGTGATCGAGACGGATGAGCAGCTGCCACAACAGGCCCAAGTGGAGCAAGTGCAGCGCAACAAGGAAATTCAACGTCTGAAGAGCATGGAGAGTGTTGAGATCATGGAAATGACTGACCAGATCGACAAACTTATAACTCAACAGCAAAATAATAAGGACCTCATTCCATGGAAGGAGATGAGGCAGCAGTTGAAGAGTGTACAGCGGGTAACCAAGCAGATTGATAAATTCAAGATTGAAGAAGTCGAGCTGCGTCATCTGCAGGCACAACAGGCTATCAGTGAGGAGTTCCAGGACATTTCCGAGGACGCAGTTGTTATGACAATTGACGACACCTCCAAACAGTCCATTTCGAAGATTATGTCCCGCGATGAGTATCAGCAATATGAAGATCAATCTAATCTATACAAACAACAATTCATCACAACAGAAGATGTCAATATTATGCATTTATCTGAAAGGGAGAGGTTGGAGGCTCAAAGATTGATAAGGGAACAACAGGCTGTTAACTGGAGACAGCAACAGCAGCGTCCTCAGTTGCAGCCTCTGACATCTGTTGAGGATACAATTTCTCAGACAAGTGATCGACAGAAAATTATACATCAACAGACTCTACTTGAGGAAGCTCAAAGACAACAGTTTGTGCAGACCGAAGACTCAAATATGATGAGTCTTGAGCAGTATGAACATCAAAAGCTGATTAGTCAGCGCACTCAACAGGAAGCCTTTAATTGGCGTCAGCCACGACACCCACAAAAGTTCGTGCAAGTGGAGGACTCTTCGCTTCTACATTTACAGGAGCGCCAAGATACTCAGGAGCAACAAATGCTTCAACAACAGCCTGTCATGTGGGAACGAGGCAAGAAGAAGCCTGAACCACAAGCTCCAGTACAACAAGTTCCAGTGCAAGAGCAATTCGAGGAGAAGCCTAGGACCTATGAGGAAATGCATGATGAGTTACTTGAACCTCTTCCTGTTCAGCAACCATCTGTGACTCCTGTTATGTGGGAGCGTGGCAAAAAGAAGCCCGTTCAACCTGAACAGCAGACCTTTGAGGAGCTTCACGATACTTTAGATGAGCCTGTGCCAACACAGCAACCTGAATTAGTTCCAGTAATGTGGGAACGTGGAAAGAAGAAGCCCGTCGCCCAGGAAGCTACTGAAACTACAGAAATTGTGCAGACATCCCAAGTGGTTGAGCAACAAATTGTTGAGGAGACCAAAAAGACTGCAGTGCGTAGAGTTATTCCACCTCGTGAGCCCGAACAGAAAGTGGAGCAGGTTACACTGAAACCAACGCCACGACAGAAGCCAAAGGAAGTCCAAAAGGCGGAGGAGTTCCAATTGAAGCCACTTAAGACTACCAGGACAGTACAACAGTCGGTTCAAGAGGTAGCTCAGTTAACTACTGAAGAAGCCACGGATGAATTAGTTGAAGAAACTACTCCTGTGGAGCAGGAGCAACCACAGCCTGTGATGTGGGAACGTGGTAAGAAGACGAAGCCCCAACAACCACAAAAACAAGAGCCAGAGGTTCCTAAAACGCTTGAAGTAGCGGTAGATGAATTACAAGAAGAACCCAAGAAGACTGAAGAGCCTCAACCGCAGCCAGTGATGTGGCAACGAGGTAAGAAGAAGCCTCAACAGGTTGAGACTCAAGAGATGCCTAAGACGCTCGAAGTTGCTGTTGATACACTGGAGGAAGAAACACAACCAACAGTACAACCTGAACCTCAGCCTGTGATGTGGGAGCGAGGCAAGAAGAAGAAGCCATTACCACAAGAAGTCGTAGAGCAAAAGGTCGAAGAGCCAACTAAGACCTTTGAGGAAGCAATCGATGTTCTCCCAGAAGAAACGAAGACTGAGGATAAGCCTGAGCCAGTGCTTTGGCAACGTGGTAAGAAAAAGGTTCCACAACCTAAGACTGAAGAGCACCATCCAGATGTAGTGGATGCTCACATAGAACAAGTTGTCGAAGAACAAGTTGTTCAAGAAGAACGTAAGGTCAAGAAGGTGAAAAAGCCAAAGGCTCCTGTCGAAGAGCCAGAACAATTGCCGGAGGAAGAAGCTCCAGAAGAAGTTGTTGTGGAGGAGGAGGAGCAAGTTATTGAGGAGAAACGTAAGACAAGAAAGGTAAAGAAACCTAAGAAGGCTGTAGAAGTAACTGATGAAGAACAACCAACTGAAGAAACTCCTGAAGAAGATATCGTAGAGGTTGAAGAAGAAATGATTATCGAAGAGCCTAAAGTACAGGAACCCAAGAAAAAACCAATTGAAAAACAACAAATAGTTGAACAAGTAGAAAAGGTTGAACTTAAACGTGTTCCCAGAAAACAACAGGCTCTCCCTGAAAAGGAACAAGTGGAGGAAGTGTCATTGAAGCCCGTTAAAAAACCGTCGGTTACCTTTGAGACCAAACAGCCCGAAACACCCGAAAGCGAATTTGTTGAAGAAGAGAAGACTATTACCTCTGAAGAACAAGTCGTAGATGTTACCAAGAAACGTGTAAAGAAGAAGAAACCCAAGACTAAACCATCAGCACAGGAATCGGTTGAGGAGCCAGTTGAAGAAGATGAAGAAGAAGTTGAAGAAATTCAACCAGAAGAGCATGTTGAAGATGTTGTTGAGGAAGAAATTCCCGAGGAAGTTCCTGAAGAAGTTGCTCCCAAAGAGACAGTTCCTAAGCCTAAGCCTAAAAAGGAAGTTGTGGAAATGGTTGAAGAAGTTTCCTTGAAACGAGTGGTAAGGCCAAAGAAACAATTACCTCAAGAAGCAACGATAGAAGAAGTTCACTTAAAGCCCACAAGGCGTACATCAGCCAAGCCAGAAGAGGCGAGACTGGAAGAAGTTGAATTACAGCACGTCGAGAAGGTGGAAGAAGAAATTATCCAAGAAGAGAAGCGCAAGGTAAAGAAGGTGAAGAAACCAAAACATGAAGACTTGCCTGAAATACCAGATGCTGAAGCACCTGTTTTGGAGGAGGCTGAACACATTGACATCGAAAAGGAGCCTAAGCCAGAAGAGGAGAAGCCTCAAGTTCCATGGAAGCGTGGCGAGAAGAAGAAGCCAGTTCCAGAAACTTTGGAAGAAAAGCAATGGCCAACTGGCAAACGCCGTCCTCTACCGGAAGAGCAGCCTGAAGAGGTACAACTTAAGCCGATTCCAGCGAAGCCTGCGGAAGTGCCAATGCAGCCCGAGAAGGCTATTCCTGGACCACAGATTGTACCTGAAGAAAAGGTAGAAAGTGAAGAAGAAATATCTGATTTGGAACCACTTAAGATTCCTGAAGAGAAACAGCCTAAAGAGAAGGTCAAAAAGGAAAAGAAGAAGAAGCCTAAGCTAAAGAAGGCTACTCCATCAGTGGATGAAGTTTCTGAAGAAGTTGCTGAACCATTTGCTGAACCAATTGCTGAAGAAGATCAAGTGGAAGAGCTACCAGTTGAGGATGTTAAGGTGGTTGCGGTTTCTGAAGATGTACAACCCGAGGAAGAGGTAGTTGTTACTGAGCAAGTACCTGAAACCAAACAGAAGGCACATAAGAAACGCACGAAACCGCTTAAGGAAGTTTCTGTTGAAGGACAGCCACAGTTGCTGGAAGCTGTTGTTGCTGAAATCGAGAAGGCTGATGAAATTTCCCAAGAGATCTCACAAAAGACTATAACCCTATTAAAGAAGACTGAAGACACAAGACCACAGTTCATAACAACCGAACAACTAATAGAACTTGATGTGGAAGACGTACGACGTGATCTAGAAATGAAGATCACTTCAAATATTATTAAGAAGGAAAAACGACGCATTGTGCTCGACGACAGTCAGCCGCTTCCTGAATTGGAGCTTATTACACAGAAACGCATCCAGGAGGGCATCGATAAGGTTGCCGATGAGGAACTTATCGAAGATCAACAGCTAACACAAAATTTGGAGGAAACAACAACCTCCGAAGTGATTGGCCAGGAGCGAAAACTTGTCAAGAAGAAGAAGAAGGAAATCAAGCCCCCGCGTATCACAGAAAAGCTACGTCCACGTCAATGTGTACCCGAAGAGCCAACTGTACTCGAGTGCAAGGTGGAAGGTGTACCATTCCCAGAAATCAACTGGTATTTCAACGATATGCTCTTGTTTGCATCGGAGAAGTATGAGATTACCGTAGTGGAGCAGGTGGCACAATTGAAGATTGCAAAGGTCACGCCGAGCGATGTGGGTGTCTATACCTGTGAGGCCAAGAATGAGGCTGGAGTGGCAACGAGTCGTACCAACATTATACTAGGTAAGTTTATAGATTACATCGGGCTTGGAGTTTTGAGTCGAAACATCGACCAGATTTGTAAGTCACTTTAAAGCTTCAACAAAAGTTTTTTGGTGTGATAACAATTTAAGCTTAACTTAAAAGAAACCTAACGATTATAAATTCCATGATTGCAATCCTTTTTATGCCCAATACAACAACCAAAAAAAACACACTCTTAAATACTTTTTTGTTCACAACAAATACAGAAAAAGAGCAAGGAGTTGCACCACAGTTCACGAAACCACTTAAGATCGTGTTCACAGAAGAAAAGCAGCCCGAGCGGCTTAAGGTAACAGTTACATGTCAGGTCGCAGGGAAGCCAACTCCCCAAATTAAATGGTATCGCGGAATTGAAGAGGTTATTCCTAATGAAGCCCTCCAGATGTTCTACGACCAGCAGACTGGCGACGTTGTCCTGGAAGTGTTCAATCCCATGCCCAATGAGGCAATCACCTACTCAATTCAGGCACAAAATCAATTTGGTCGTGCCATTGGCAATGCCAATATCCTTAGCCGCGTCAATGAAGTACCCAAGGAGATATTGAGGGCGCCAACAGTCACTCCATTGAGCGCCGTTGTAGTGCCCAACGGGGGCACATTGTTCTTTGAGGCGAAATACGATGGAATGCCAAGGCCTGAGATCAAATGGATGCGCAATGGTCGTGAGATAATTGAAAATGAGGAAACAATAATAGAGACCACAGAGACAACAACCACAATTAAGGTTATTAATATGACGCGTAAGCGGACGGGTAAATATGAAATTTGGGCCAAGAATAAGGTTGGCGAAGCGAAGGCTTCCGGCTCAGTGGTTGTATCGGATCAGGCACCTGACAAGCAAATCAAACCACCAAAGTTTATTCAACCACTCGAACCGAAGTACTTTGGAGAGCATGAAGTTGCAATACTTGAGGCGATTGTTGAATCAGAGCCACTCTCATCGTTCCAATGGTTTGTCCATAATGAGCCCATTAAGAGCTCCAACGAATGCCGCATTGTTAGCCAGGCTAACAAGTCAACATTGTTGATTGAGGACTTCCAAAAGAAGTTCACTGGTCCATTCACTTGTCGTGCGGAGAACGTTGGCGGTTCGGTAACATCAACAGCCACAGTCAATATGCTGGAGGAGCTGCCAGAGGAAGAGGCCATAGAGTTTGAGTCACCCCGTTTCATTGAGGAGCTGGCTAAGCCCATTGAGGTTATGGATGGTGAGGCGCTGCAATTGAATTGCCAAGTGAGAGGCAAGCCCACTCCGAAAGTTGAATGGTATCACAATGATGAGAAAATTATTGAGACAAAGGAAACGACAATATCTCAAGATATGCAAGGAAAATGTACGCTGCAAATAACGGAAGTTTTCCCTGAAAATCAGGGACAATATAAATGCGTTGCAACCAATAAAATTGGCAAAAGCGTCACCAAAACAACAGTTAATATTCAAGGTACTTTTGATGGTATCACTTGATAATTGATAATAGATAGTTGATAAACGATAGTTGATAAATGATAACAAAATTATAATGTAGGAAATGTAGCATACACACCTTATGCATCACAATTTTCAATAGGATTTTCCAATAACTACACACTTGCCACTATCCTTCTATTCTATCTTAGTCCTAATTATTCTGTCAAAATGTTAATCTTTTCATGGAATCCCCGTTACTTTTACTAACTGCGTTCTTCTTCATAGAACTTGCATGTGATCCTATCCCTAAAGAGTTGCATCTATCAAAGTTTCAAAAAAAACCAAAAAACCAAAAAACCAAAAGAAAAAAACAAAAAGAATGTTCGCTGAAATCCTTTTGTAAATAATTTAATTTTCTGCGTTAATTGCAATAATTTGTTAAATTTGTTAATTCGTTTGTTTGGCAAAACGAAAAATATTGATAAAATTTCACATATATTTTAGCATTTGAATATATCCCCGATTCTGAAATCACTGGACTCACAGGATCTGAGGAGGATCTACTTGATAGAGTAAGCGTGATTGTAGTTAAAACAGATGCATAGGTTTTTCATTTGATTTGAAGCTAATTTTCCACTTATACATAAAAAAAACCATTTTAGACTATCTCAATCGACGAACAAGCACCGAAAATAATTAAAAAGCTACCAGAAAAAATCGAACCCAAAGAGGGTGAGCAAGCGAAATTGGAAGTTAAGGTTATTGGTAAACCAAAACCAAAAGTCAAATGGCTACGTGACGACGAACAGATATTCGCTTCCGAGGAATATCAAATCGAAAATTTCGAAGATGGGACCTCAGTGTTGGTCATCAACCATGTATATCCCGATGATTTGGGCACCATTAGTTTTGAGGCCTACAATCCTTTGGGAGTGGCTGTAACCACAGCATTATTTGCAGTCGAAGGTACTGTTATATATGCATATGATGTTTATAAGAAAAAATTTTTAATATCATGGCAAATTCTTGGAGTTGTTTATAATATTCTATTTCAGATCTGCAGCAGCAATACCCAAAAAATTTCCTATTTTATCCCATATCCCCATATAATTTATCCCTACAATCCAACCTGATAACTCGATAACTCGATAACTCGATAAACTGATACATTTTTACACTGAGAACTTTTTTATATACTCGTAGACTAGATATATGAGTTTACACTTAAGTACACTGAAGGCCACAAGTTTTATACAACAACAAAATGATAAATGATAATTTTTATATATATATATGTACTTATTTTGATATTCATATATGATATTAATATGGTCATTACTCACTATATCTTTTCACTGCATTACAACGAAAATAGGCATCGTTGGATCCAAGGACTATCGCAAACCAGAATGGGTGACTCATATGGAAGAGATGCAAGTCGCTCTCAAAGGTATGTATGAAAGATATGGCTAAAATAACCGATCTACCAATGTTATGTGTATATGTGTTTTAATTTCGTGTTTTCAACACAAAACTGTTTTCCGTACTCTTGTCCTAAATCACAAACCAACAACAACAACATTTCACAATGTCTGTCACTTCTCTTCTCTCTTTCTGTCTGTCTCTATTGTATTTGTCCTTGTAATATACAATGTATCGTACAACAACAAAAACAACAAAACAACAACAACAACAAAGTCTATGTGAACATGTCGAAGTGTCGTCCAACAACAAAAACAAATAAACCAAAAAAAAAGCTTACATATTTTGTGGCTTTGTTATTGTCTCAGTCCTCACAGCGCAAAGGCTTTACCCCCAAACCCCCGTCCCCCTTTAAACTCCCAAACTCCTTAAATTTATTGAGAAAAAATATCAAGTATACGCCAATAGAAATTTTAGTATAAAATCTTGTTATCGTATATACTACATATATTTTCTTACAGTATCAGTATTTCATCTGCAAGTATTTAATTGGTTTCATTTTCTTTTCTTTCAACAATAATTCAAATATTTAATTTTATTTTTTTTTTTTTATTTTCCAAATTTTATAAACTAACCTTTTCAAAGAAAATCTATGACATTCCCAAAACGCTGCTTGCCCCTAACAATATTTATTTGTCGCACACATATTTATGTATGTATGTATGTATGTATGTATGTATGTATTTATGTATGTATGTATGTACGTGAATGTCAGCTTTTATGTTTTTAATACTCATAATCTGTTTTGTCTTGATATCTATTGTCTATAAGTGTACATGTTTATATATGCATTACTACCAAACCAAAGAACAGACAAACAATATTTACACATTACTCTAGTAAACTATATATCGAATGCACACTGTGATCATGTAAGTACACACAATATTCCTATCCAATAAATTCTATCTGCACACTGGCTAACACTTGTTCCTTGCGTAGATGATGATGTATGATAAATTGTAATTGCTTTAGATATAGTGCGTAGTTGCTAATACTTAGTTAAATATTACGTAATCTCTATGCTTATAGCTGCTAAATGCTCGCCATCGATACTAAACGAAATGCGTGACTGTCGGGCTGCCATAGGTGAATCAACGAAATTCTCAGTACAATTTGCAGGCAATCCAAAACCAGGTACTGTATAATGTTAAGTGAATCGCAGGTTCTGTCGTAGGTGATATGATTGATGGAGATTGGTTTTCCACATTCTGTAGATATTCAGTGGTATTTCAACAATGTGCAACTTAGGGAATCACAAAAGTATCGCATTATAGTCGAGGAAAACGAGGCGTCACTTGAGATCATGAATATAACTAGCGAGGATTGTGGCTACTACAATTGCAAGCTAATCAATGAGATTGGCATGACGATGACTCGGGCCAAATTCGATATATCCTCGACAACTAATGTCACTGAGGAAGTTGAGCATACAAAGATTAAAAAGAAGAAGACGACTAAAAAGTCCACTATGTCATCAATGGCCAAAAGATCAAGCACATCCGAGACCCAGACACTACACAAGACAGAGATTCAGATAGTCCCAGCGAGCAGCCTGGAGACGACAATGAATGTCATCAAGATTAAACAGGCTGTACCCATTTTAGTGGAACAGAGTGGAGTCTCGGAGGTGATGCAGGTGAAGGATCGAAAGGTGGCGGATGCTGAGATACTGCGCAGCCGCATCATTGAAGAAAGCGAAGAAGAGGAGGAAGAAAATGAGAAAGAAAAAGTGGATGAAGATGAAAAGGACCAAGAAGAGCATGTAGAAAGGAAAGAGGTGGAAGAGGCGGAGGTTCACACATCGAGTAAAACTGTGCAACTAACGAAAACGATTGAAATAATTCGCACAAAAATAACACAAAAGTCAATTCAGATCGAGGACATCTATGAGATTAGCCACCACGCAGAGGTCCAATGGCTGCTCGAGTCCGTTGAGGCTGAGTCCTTTGGCACAATCGGTGAGGCAGCCCTCCGAGATCTTGCCACAATCGGTGTCCTATTGCGCTACGGCTGCAGTCACTATGAAATCACCTACATGTACGAACAGAATATATTCATATCCCTGCAGAAGCCAGAATCACAATCGGCCTTGGTACAGCTTGTTGAGCGTGAAGGCCACGAAGAGCTGATCACTCAGATACTGAGCGAATCATCGAATGAAGACGAAACAATCCTGGCAGCCACAGTCGGCTTCAAGGCCTTCATACGTATGATACAGACGTATGAGATAACCATTGAGACGGTCATACGAAAGTTTCATAGGGAGGATTTTATCTCGCACGATTGGAAGATATGTGGAAAGGAGGTTTGAGTTCTGTTTTCTTGTTTCGTTACTTTTCCTTCCCTTGTACGTGGTTTTTTAGACAGTTGAAATACCCATAAAAAAAAAAAAAAAATTAGGATTTTTTTTTTACAAAAAATTTTGTATTAATTATGAATAACTGAGCGGCATTTCAACTATCTTCATTATGTTTGTGCCAAGTTTTCAAAAAGTTTTCACGTCCGATACTCTGTGATATTTTTGCAATTAGTGTATTGATGTTTTCTTTTCACAAATTTTTATTTATTGTATACGAATCACTGCGATTTCCAATCTAGAGAATAGTAGAGACATCCCAAATAATTGAAAGTCACGAGGCAATTACACATGTCAAAATCGGTGAGTAGCTCTGCAATTTGTAAATGGCTTTTGTCTCTTGTACATTTATTTTTTTAAGGATTATTTAAAATGCTTTTTATTGCACAGATTTTATTTTGAATATTGACAAGTTATTTTATTTCTTTTTTTTTTTTCTCCAAATGTAAAACTGCTTTGTTATCGCAAATCAAAACAATCAAAAAACAAAACAAAAAAAAACAAAAAAAAAAAAATCAAATAAAATAAAACACCTGCGCTTTACGTGCCCCAACAACATCCCAACAACAATAAATTCAATTTAACAAAATGTAGAGGAAACATTTGTCGAGGAACGCACTATAGTTGTCGATGAAGGTTTGAACATAAACACAGAAGAACTGTAAACCACAGATATATATATATATATATATATGTACATGTATATATATATATATATATATGAATATAAATATGTATTTTTATATATATACATATATATATATGATATATATATATATATATATATATAGATAAATAATAATAACTCCCAGCAATAATGATGTACCCCCAATGAACTACTCAAACTGCAATTACATAATACATATTATAACGAAAAACAATAATCGATATTGACTTTCAAAATATAACAATTAAATATTGTTAAACCAAAACAAAATCATGTGTATATTCTAAAAAGACGCCTACCGATTTATCAAACCGCCCATTAACCCATTATAACCAACCTACTACTATTTACGATATTGTATATTGTATATTGTATATTGTATATTGAATATTGATGCTTTTGCAGCCTGTTGTCATATAAGCTTATATATAAAAATTTTAATTTTTTTTAAATTTACTTTTAATGATTTATATAAATTTGTTAGCTTCTTATATTTAATCACTTTTCATTTATAAATTTTAATTTAAATATTTTTAATCAATTTCAAAACTTCTACTTACCTTTATACGAGTGTAGAAGTTGATGATGAGTTAATTAAAATATTTGCACGCTTTCTCAGAAGGTAAGTTACCAACAAAAGTTTTCTAGCCTCGTAATATGTACATTTGATTTGTCTGTTTAGCTTTCGTTGTATGTCATCAAGAAACTGTAAATATTAATTATAAGAAAAGATATAATTTTGTATTGAAAAATGCTTTGCTGCAATCTTTTTCCCTATCTCTTTTTCTCTCTTTCACTCTCACTTAAATTAATCACAATTTAATTTGAATGGCTTAACGCATTTGCAAAAATTGCTAAAATATTGTTTTTAATAGCGCATTAAAGAAAAGAAAAGCCGACATTGTCATTGTTTAATTACATTACATTCGCAGAAACCACAGCCACTAAAGTGGAAAAACAATTCATACAGCAACAAGAACAACAAGAACAACAGCAAGAACAAGTACAAGTACAAGTACAAGTACAAGAACAAGAACAACAAATACAAATACAGGCTGAACAAATTGTGCATAGGAAAATTAAGACTAAAAAGCATAAAAAACATACAAATAAACTACAACAACAAGAACAACAAGAACAACAAGAACAACAAGAACAACAAGAACATGAACATGAACAGGCACCAATACATGAACAAGAAGAGAGAGAAGGTTTTGAGGAAATAAAAGCCTTCGCTCAAGAATCAAACACAGAAACTTTCAAAACTGAAACCCTCGAGCAAATTGAGGTGCATTCACCATACGAAACACTTTTCACGCAGAATCTACCAAAAAGTACACTCGAAACAATTGCAGTTGCAGAAACCACAGAACTCTCCACACCGAAACCGATCCTGGGACAGGTATCCAATGATCTTTTGCCGGAAAAGACATTAGCTGTTAAGGAGGAATGCCTGCCATTCGATGAGCTTAGCTCAACTCTGGATGAGTCCAAGCCAACGATGACGAAGCTTACCCAGCATGTTGAAGTTCACGAAAGGCATGCAATTTCCGTTAGCGAAACTGACACCAAGGAATCATCGAAGGAATTAAAATCATCTAAGATACCTAAACTCATCAAGGCTGAACGGCAAATAAAGGAATCACGTCCATTGTTAGTCGAAGCACCAAGTGTTGAGGATTCACTTGGTGACTTGGAGACTACGAAAGCACCATCTCAGCTGGCTCATGGTGAGATTTTACTCTCCCACGAACTGACTACTGAACATCAGTCAACGTTGGAAAGTGTCAGCGATTTAAAGGATATTCCAGCAACAAGCGAGGAACAGGCACAGTCCCGTATTTTGGAAAAGGAAGGAGTCCTAATTAGCGAGCCATTCACAAGTGAAAGTCTTGCCAAGGATGTAGTACAGGATAAACCACACGTTGAAAGGATTTCTCCAAATATCACACCTAGTATGGGTATTGGAGTCAGTGAGTGTCAACCAAGTGACTCCATTCAGGACCTCAAACCGGATGCAGAAGTTCATGCGGAACAAACGTCAACAACAATTCAAGAATTTAAGGTATTCAGTACCAGCGAATCGAAGGCTTTGGAGACTGTCGATGACATAAGCCCAATATCAAAACCAACAGAAACATCGGCCCAAATATCCATTAAGTCTGAGGAGGTTCCTATTCTGATTGAAGAAATTGAAAAAATGGAATCCTTGGACGTTGAAGAGCCTTCAAGACCTCGTTTGACTGAGTCCCAAGCCGTTCAACAATTGGTATTAACGGAGGGATTAATTAATACAACTGTAGATACTCAAAGTCCACTTGACGAGAGCTTGCCAATATTTAAGACCGACGCCCATGAAGCTAATTTGAGCTTAGAAACTCAATCACATATCATAACCGAAGAGACAATGTTTAATGAAGACATTCCGAAGGACATACCCCTTGAAGATGTACCTAAATCAGCTGATGCTACACTGAGTCAAACTGGTACCTTCCCAGTTGGTGAAAGCTTTGAAACTCAACCAATAGAGAGTACTGAAAAGCTGTCAGAGCCTTCAGTGGATCTTGTTAAGCCCGCAAAGGAAATAATAACCCAAGCTTTTGGAACTGCTGTGGAGAAGCAGGAAGAAATATATGACACTTTTGACGTAATTGAAAGTGCAGATAACATTCTTAATCAAGGAAAAATGAACATTTCACATGGAAAATTGATTGCAGAGATGGAAGCACAAACTGTTATTGACTCTGAACAAGAATTATTACCAATAATACCTGAAAGTGGAATAGCTAAGTTGGACTTCATTGAGCAGAAGGCATTGAATATCAAACAGGATGTGGGAATCGAAAAAGCAACAAGTCTCCTAACGGACTATCAAAAGCCCGAGCAAGCAGCTACAGAAAAATTAATTCCTGCTGAGCTGAAGGTAACTAGTGTATGGGAAGTACAACCACAGTTCACACCAGTGGACATTGACCAGGAAGACATAAAGAAAGTCTCAGCCATTCAGGCTTTTGAGACAAAGCCAATTGGAGTTACAAGCCTGACTGAAACATTGGAAGGTGCGGATAATCTGGAAGTACTGCAACAACCCGAACAGAAGTCTGTTACTGTGCTCATGGATGAGCCCCAGCGAACGTTGGAGATAAGCGATGTGCAGATTTCGGAAAGAAGCTCAGACCTCATTGAAGCAACACCAAAACAATCCCAAGTAATGGCTCAGGAAACAACGGACACCTTAACTCATATGGAGCACACGGAAGTTATGGTAATGGAGTCTGCCAAAGATAAAGAAGAGGAAAGTAAACCCACATCTGTACTTGCAAATATTTCGATGCCGCCTCAATTTGGAACGAATATTATAGAACAGGCTTTATTGGAATCCCTACAGCCACAGGAAGAGAGGACGCACCCTCAACAGCAAAAGACAGCAACAAGCTTCGATCTGCTGCAGCCATTAGAGACAAGCACTTTACTTCCTCTGGAACAGGAATCAGTCTTAGAATCTGAAGCATCAAATATAGCGCATATTGCTGCTATAGGAACATCAGAAGTTTTACAAGTACCCGATAGTCAAAGATCTCAGCATATGGAATCACTGCAAGATCTTGAAACAAAAACAACGTCTGAACAAAAGGCACATGTTAATATGGATGAGATACACTCGACTAAGTGTGTTGAGGTAACCTCTTTGGAAACCCTAAAAGATTACATATCTCCAACACCAACAATGTCAACCATAACAAATGTGGAAATCATTGAAAACATTCCTGCTTTAGATACGGCAACAGCAATAGTTAGTGAGATAGTCGATGAAATTAAGGATTCGGTTTGCCTGCCCCAGACTTCGATTACTCCCAAGATAAGTGACTTTACAAATCGATCACCGCTTTTGGAGGAAACAAATATTATGGAAAATATCACGAATCTCTTGAAATTCAACCCAGCGTTGGAGACTAGTCAGCCAGCAATGAGCAGCTTCGAGGAAATATGTGTCAATGAAACTAAGCCCTATGAGAAGGAAGTAGAACTGGAAATGTTAGAGCAGCCGGTTGAAAAATTGGCTAAGGTATTACTTGATTCATCAAATGGAATTGTATTAAGTCAGGAGCATGATATTTATGAAGCGGAACGTGATTTAAGTATTCCAGTTGTAGGTTTGGAGCAAGCTAAGCCTATATCTTCCGAATTGTTAAAGGTTCCACTGACTGAAGGAATAGAAGAAATTCAATCCACAGGAGATTTAGAGGATTTTACGATATCAAATAAGTTTGCATTGTCGAAGATTGATGTTCTTAGTGAAACAAAAATTACTGAAGCCATTGTATATGATAATATTTCATCATGTGAAGTCCAAAAGGAACCCGAATGTGTTGGTTCGCAGTCTATCATTCCGCATGAACACACAACGGTGACAGAAGGAATTTCAGTCTCGGAAGTGGATGAGTTTTTGACAACTCCGGATAAACAATTTAGTGCCCATCCTAGTCAAGAAAGTTCTATTCAAGTGGCCATAGCACAGGATCTAAATATATTAGAGACCGAGTCTGCATTGGATGTTGGACAGATAGAAAAGCTTAATGTCAAAGTAAGTGAAGTAATCCCAACACAATTCTCCAAGTATATTAACGAAAGCGAAGTCTTTGAATCGATTGGTGAGACCAAACCATTTGACAAAATTGGCGGACAAGAAGCTGGTATTTCCCATGTAACAACCTTTGCGCAAGTCACAGATCTGCAACAATCGGTTGAAGCGGAAGAAACTTTTGCTTCTCCTGCCCAAACACCCGCAGCTGCCACCCTTAATGAAATTGCATCTGAATTAAAATTGCCTGTGAAAACCTCAGTGCTTGCTGCTGAGGAGGCGAAAGATCTTGTCGCTTCAAAACCAAGTGAATCGATTGCTCAGGCCAATATGGAAGGTCATCATTTTGAAATAACAGTCACCGACAGTCAGTGCGCAGAACGTGTAGAGGACATTCTGCCTGCTGAAGAATTATCTGCACAGGCAAAGAAATCACTGAACGCTACTTATAAAATCTCACCGGAGTCCGCACAAGCCAACATTTATCAAAAGGAATCCACTATACAGCCAACAGCATCTGAGGAAAGTGTTGCCAAGCCTGTCTTGGGTGATGTTCTTCAGTGTACAACGACAGAAGACGTGGTACCTTTCGAAATATCGGAAAATATAAAGCATAAATTATCTACAACGGAAGAGGCTCAACTTCATCCTTTCATCACGACTGAAGCTAACAAATCACATATTCAAGTTGATGAGCTTGTCCTTCAAAAAGAAGATACATTTATGGAAACTACAGAAGAACTGTTTGGAAAGCCAATAATCGAGGGTACACAACGCGAAACACTTGTTTCTGAAGTTATACCAGTGGAAAATGTTGACAGGTTGGAGAAATTCAATATGGAGACTCAAAAGACAGCAACTGTCTCAACGACTCAGTCGCAAATACACAAGACAATTTGTGAAGTAGAATGCGTACGAAGAAACCACTGACTTAAAAGATGACCTCACGCAATCACAAATTCTCAATATTAAAAAGGGTGTCGATACAAAGATTGCTAAAGTTACCATAGAACTAACACCGTTTATTAAGGAAGAAGAACTCACTGCATCACAAACAACAAACACAATTGCCCAAGTTTCAAATATTGAAAGCGAATCATTAGTAACGGAGGAGGTTATAAGCATAAGTTCCATTAATGAATCATACGATCTTAAAATGCCCACAAATATGACTGCTAATATTATATGTGCAGCTCCTCAAGAAGCAGCGGCCGTTGCTGAGCAAATTGTTTATGAGGAATCTCCTAGCATTGAAGCTGAGAAAAAGCCTTTAAGTACCCCAACAATGAAATTGGTGGAAAATTACACAAAGCCAGCGGAGACATCCACTGTAAATGTCTATGAGAATGTGGAAGGTCATGGGGATTTCCAACCTCTTAGTGTTAAGCCTAAATCTTCGAAAATGGAATCTGACTTAAAAATTTCGGTTGTGGAGGAGGTATCTGCCTTACCATCTCTAGGTACTTTAATTCAAACAGAGCCTTTAACAACACAAGTGACTGCAGACAACATCACACATACAAATTTACTTATTACTAAACATGAGGTATGTGAAAATATTCAAAGCCTAAGTGAGGATGTAAGTCCTCAAATGGAAAGTGCATCGTATTCACATGCGGATGCGAAAATTGCAGCGCTTTCCAGTGAGCTTCACGAAAAGGGAACTGTTCTTGAAATAAGCAGCAAGTCTTTAGAAATAGAACATGCCCAGCCCTCAATAATGCCATTCAGTTCATGTCTTAATCAAGAAGCAGTTACAGAGGAGCAAGTCACTACACTACACGAAAAAGACAATACACAGCCTATTATTGCAAATATAAGCTATGAAAATAATCGAAAAGATCAGGAAGGAGAGATAAAACTCGTGCCTACCGAGGTCCAGTTTTCCGATAATGCACAGGAACCACAAATTTCAAAACACAATCAGCCTAGAAAAAAAACAAAGCATCTTAAAGATCACACTAATATTGACTTGATGTTAACTACAGATATACAATCTGTTCAAAAACCTGAGTATCAAAGTTCTATTACAAACACAATTATTCAAACGGTAAAAGCAGAGCCGGGTAAGTTTTTAGTACAGTTAGTTTTAAGCAGCTCAACAAAAAAGGCGTATTACTTCTATGTCCACTTGACCCTCAACCTACAAAACACATATTACACAAAACAAAAATAAAAAAAATGCAGAATTAATAATTACAAGCATATTTTTTACACAGATACAAAACAAGCCACAGACACACAACACACACAACAAAAGACACCAACACAACCAAACGAAACACATGAAGTTGAAATTTCGGATATACCTGAGTTAATAAAGAAAAAACAAACTAGAACGAGATCTATTAAAGAACTTCCAGAAGAGATTCAAGTTGTTGAAACAACATCCGCAGATGGGACGAAAAAGATTAAAAAAATACGAACACGCATCATTAAAAAGGATAATGGTGAAAAAACAGAAATCACCAAAATCGAAACTGTCGAAGAAGATGACAAGCAACCCGAGACTACAGTCACAGTCGAAGAAATTCCTGTGGAGGAAGATGTAACTGAAGAGTGAAGGAGCTTCCTGAAGAGATTCGCGTTGTTGAAACTATCAGTGAAGATGGCAAGCCTA